>WBMV01007818.1:978072-993117 GCA_013396655.1 Campylorhamphus procurvoides
GAGGAAAGAGAGGGATAGCCCGTGAAAAATCTCAACTGCGTGATCCACTAAGGGAGAAAAAAGTTTTACTCTAGCTATTTCATTGTCTCTGCTACAATATCTTTGAGAACCGCAACAGCCAGTAATCCAATAAGACCATTGATTAGGCTACAATGACTCAATTCAAGCAAATGGCCTTGTGCAAAGAGCATGCTCCAGTCCTTCTTGTCACCTTGCAGGGCAGAAGCCCTCTTCATGCTGCTCTCCTTATTCATTCCTTTATGGGAAATGTAGAGCAAAAGGAGTGAAAGATGGCAATTATCTAATTGGACTATTAACAAACAATTCTCTGAGTGTGGCTGTCTGGCAGTGGTTCTTGGGCGAGGTGAAAGGCCACATGTTGCACTGGCCCCATTCACAAAGAGTTTAGGGGCCTGAGAGGGAGAGAAAGAATTTTCCCTGAGAATTTTTCACACAAATGGCGGTGTATCCACCAGCCGTGCTGCTCCCTGCCTCGTCCTCCGCCTGCCTGGGCTGCTGCCTGGGAATTTCACCCACCTGCAGCAGGCAGGGACAGCCTGCAGTGGGTTTATTGCAGATGATACACAGTGGGCAGAAGCAGAACACGGAGCCCGGGCCAGGGTTGCTCAGCCCCATGGACCTCATCCTGCCTCTGCTGGAGGGATAACCACCCTCAGCCATGGGACCCAGTCTTTGTCCAAGGCTGTGCAATGGAGTGAAGGATCCAACGCTGGGGCCTGATCATGAGAAACAGGAAATTCAGGAGAGGCAAGAAAAGAAGGGGGGGAGATAAAAGAAGGAAAGGAAAGGAANAAGGAAAGGAAAGGAAAGGAAAGGAAAGGAAAGGAAAGGAAAGGAAAGGAAAGGAAAGGAAAGGAAAGGAAAGGAAAGGAAAGGAAAGGAAAGGAAAGGAAAGGAAAGGAAAGGAAAGGAAAGGAAAGGAAAGGAAAGGAAAGGAAAGGAAAGGAAAGGAAAGGAAAGGAAAGGAAAGGAAAGGAAAGGAAAGGAAAGGAAAGGAGGAAGACAGAAGTTTACAGGTACATTTTAATGAGTTATCTTTAGTAGAAATCTTAAATCTTGGTCGTTTTTTCACAAATCACAGCATCATTTATTTATATTGCCATTGTCTGAATAGTGAGATTGAGATTGATGAGGTACCCCTAAGATTTTTCATCTAGTCCCATCATTTCAACTATATTTATACATACAACTGGACATAGAATATGCTTATTTTGGACCACATTTCATTTTTCCTTACAACCAGTGCATCTCAGTAATCTCTTGTGGTGTGTTGTTATTAGTTATTACTTGTATGGCAGTAAAACCCAGGGGCCCCAAGTAAATCACAGCCCCATTGTGCAAGGCTTCATGCAGATATACAGAAGGGATGGAATGAGTTCACTTTCTCCATGAATTTGCAATGCTGTGCAAAGGCCTGTTGAGCAAAGGGATGCTCAGGGAACAGCACATTTATAAGAGATTCGACCCTTTGAGGGGAGCTGCAACAAGTGGATGCTGATTAGTGAGAATATTTTTCATGTAGCTGAAGGGCAGGCTGTGCTTAGCAGGTAAGCTTTGTTGTGTGATATAGATAAACATATACATGTGTATGTATGCATAGGCAAGGTAGTATCAAGAGTGCTGGCTGGACATGTTTGTTTAATGTTAAATAAACCAAAGTTCCGTTTCAAATATTTTTACATAACAGATTGTATTTTAGACAGAATAGGCATAGTGATTCCCATTAAAGGTCCATTGTGAAATATGGAGAGCAATTATAGTTATATTTACCTAGATGCGTGGGAGCATGTATGACATTTCCCCCCATGTTTTTCGTTATGCTAATGTCTAGGCACAGACCATAATAATAAACGTGGAGCTATTGAACTCAATTACACTGTTTGAAGCAGAATATCTGGAGATTAAATATTGCATTTGTGTGATAATCTGCCTTTTTTTTTTTTTCAACAAGCACTTGATCCAAAGCTCAGTAAAAACTATGGGAATTCTGTTCTGCTTGTGTAATATCTTAATAAATACACTGCAAGCCTCTTTTTACTCACGGAAGTCGGTGGTATAAATAGTTTTTTCCCTATTGAATCAGTTAAATTTGCTTTCACACATTATGAACACAGTACTGTTCAAGATCTGGAAATTCAAATAATTAGCCTAATCCTTCAATAAACTTGTAGTGAGCAGACAAGCCTATCCACACACAGCTCGGTTATTTTAATTGTGGTCCACTCATCTGCAACAAATGACAAAGTCCAGAAGAGCACTGGGAATTTCAAAATTTTACGATTTATGAAGGCAACATTTTCATTAGTCTAGCAATCACTAAACTTCTTTTGCCCCATTCTCATTCACTTCCTCCCCGCCCCCCCCCAACATGCTTAAAATAAAGCATTCTTGAATATTTTGATCTTTTGCGATATAATGTCCCCTTCTTGCTATCATAACTCCAAGGATCTCTGTAGTTTCATCATGCTTACATCTACACCCTTGTGTCACTGGATAAGCAGACTATGGGTTACTTCTTTTCCCTTTAAATAATGTTTAAAATGACTTACCACACTACAGAGGTACTCCCTGACTGCACTTTGCTATGTAGGCCTTGTTGCTTTTCAAATTCTGTTTTATGAGTTTTTATTAGCATGTAGAAGACTGAAAAATCTATTTCTCCTTGATTCTCACTATTTCTACTATATTTATGTCTATTTGATGTGTAGGCAAGATATGCATTATTGCTATTACTTCCTATACTTTTCTTTGTTGTTCTAATATTTCTGTCCTAAATTATCTTTAAGGCTTGCATGCCAAGGTGGCTACAACAGTCTGAGCATGGTGCTGAATTGCTATGGAGCTTCAGTGCATAGGCTTGAGGTAAACAGATTCATCAAAAGGATCCTGTGTTTAATTCACTTAATTAATTCTATAACATGGATTCATATCCAAATATTACTCCTTATGAGTACAAGCTTTTGTTCACTTGCAGAGTTGATTCTTGCACTCCTTTTCTACCCCTGCACTGCAGAGTCACCCTACTAGACTTCGTCTTTGGTAGGTGTTTACAAATCTCAGCTGAAGGTGAAAACAGAACCAGCCCAGCACTCACAGACAGGTGGGTTATTCAAATGTCTCACAACCTGCTCTGCTGTCTGTGAGAGGCACCCATTGCTGCCCAGCCAGGGCAAACGCAGAAGAGGAGTAAAGGTTTACCCAGCACTCCCCTGGCCCTGAGCTAAAATGGCATGGTTCAGAGATCTTCTGAATCAAAGACATATCTCAGTGTTTAATGGCCCTAGGAAGATTTTTCTTCCACCAATTTGCCTGATTATTTTGATTCAGATTATTTGCTTTTGAATTTACAGATATATTTGGCAAGGAGCTGCTAGGCATTTTTTTGTATACTTGTTTAGCACAGGGGATACAAACTGGTACCTTGGGGCTGAACATCTTCCTGGTTATGTTCAATTAATGAAGAATATGGTAATTACTCCTAATGATACATTACATGTGGTAATGTCACGGAGTTGCTGCAGAGAGATCCCATGACCTATCTAGTACCCTTGGTCACTGTTAAAGGCCAAGGAGAAAAAGGAAAACCTCATTATGATGTGCGCAGATACTACATTTCTCTTGGATAGGATGATTCTGTTCAGAGTGACCAACACTCTGTAAGTGGAGAGGAAGATTATCTTCATCAAGACAGGAGGTTCACCAGAAGGTTCTTTAACACAGGTCTCAGTGTTGTGTTAATCAACAGGAACATCAAGCACCTTCTTGAAACAAAGTGCACAGCATAATTAACAATTATGCTGCTCTTGCAATTACTACCAGGGAGGAAATTGCCATACAACTGAAAATGAACTCTGGAAATTTCAACATATACATTCTACTGTGTATTGGGGACACATTTAGGAGCTGTATGCTGAGACTTTAGTTGAAGAGGATAATCTGTTCTAGTGTAAATTGGTTTCAACTCCTGCAAATGAGCCTAGAAAACGGACCTCTTCCCACACAGGTGAGCAGTGTACTTGAAGAACAGAACCATGTCTTTATCTGGAGACTTTACATTATATTTGAAGGAAAGGATGGAAGTCTTTGATGCAGTTCAAGTTTCCGTGTGAAGTGGAAAATAAGGTTGTCATGTTTGTGGTAGCCTACATGGCTTAGAAACAACTCTGATTACACTTTTCCACGACTTTCTGAGGACTGATGCTCAGGTGCATTTGTGTTGTTCAATTGCCTGTGGGTCCCTGGATTGTCATATGAAAGACATACATAGTGTATTTCATACGATATTAAATGTCACATGCTAACAAGAAATCTAATGGGTACAACAGAAAGACAAAGACAATTTCTCTCTGTCCTATAATTGGGCAAAAGCATGATACAAAATAGGGATGTAGCTCTGTTTCCAAATAGGCTTCATCAGCTCTTTGGCAGGTGTTGTGCTCTTCATGCCAGTGCCCTGTACATTCCTTCCATTCTGCAAGACAACTGCTCAAAATAAACTAGCCCATCCAGAGATCTATTTAAAATAAAGTATCAGACCAGGACAATATATGTTAGACCTGGTAGCTGTTACATTCCCCTGCTTTGCCATGCTCTTGATTACTAGCTTGGTGCAGAATACCAAACTAGCTGCTTCTTAATTTTCCTGCATACTTTGCCAGTAATTGCAGTATTGTCTCTTCTAGATACTAAACTGAGCGTATTGGCAGGACTCAGCAGTGCTGTTCTGGAGGCCAGTAATAATGAGCATGGGTATCACACATGTATCATGATTAATCATGTTGTGGTCATTATGAGATGCCCCTTACAGTTATCAATCTGGACAGTAGATTAATACAAAGCCTCATTGCCTGTATCATGCCCATGGCATATGCGAGCCTTATGAACTGTGCTGAGACAGGATTCTTTTCATGGGGGAAAACTGTGAATTAGGAGGAAATACTGTTTGTTCTCTGACAGCAGATTGAGAGCCTTTGGTTTCAGCCTAAGCCATGTCACTGACTCCCTCTGTAATCACCAGTACCTGAACAAACTCCCTCTGCCTTCATTTCACCCTCTCCTGAGATGGGGGTGAGCAAATAACTTGGCTTGAGCTCTTATGAATATTTGCCACCTCATGAGCCTTTACTACTGGTGCTACAACTCTCACAATCATATTCTTCCACATAGCCAACACAAGCAAGCTTGGAGATTTAAACAAGAGGAGAACTTTACAAAGGTGACATGTTCAGGGTAGTAAATGTGAACTGTGCTCTTCTCAATACTTGTAGTTTGAATGCTGAAGACCTTTGCATCAGAAGGAAAAGAAAATCAGATTTTACATTAAAAAATTCAGTTCTTTGATTTTGAAAGCTGAAGTTATATCAGACTGAACACAAAGCATGTCTCAAATACTCAGAATCATGGTCCCAAAGATCCAGGGGAAGGATGTAGATGACAATCTTGCTGACCTGATCTGTTCCTTAGGTACCACCCAGAAACTAGAATGATATGAGAGATCAGAAACCACCCCTTCACTCTGGAGCAAGATAAACCCTGCTGTCATCTTCTTGAAATGGTTAATTTTGTTGGTTTTGTTTTCTTTTTTATTATTATTTTTATTGCTGTTTTTACCTTATTATCATGTGATTACCTTATTCCCCATGTGAAAATGTGAAATGTCAACAGAAGCCACAAGTACAAACCACATACAAAATAAAATCTCTTCTGGAAAAGTTTGTCTACCCAGGTCCTTTGGTTACATGCAAAAAATAAGAGCCTAAACAATAAATCATTAAACTATATGTCTTAAAGGTTCACTCATAACATAAACAGAAATATGGTCACCTTTACATTAAATTTTAGGTCTGAATCTGTAGGTTGAATACTGGCAGGATTTTGTTACCTGAAATATGGTAGCATTTCAGACAGACCCCAGAAATAATAATTCAGTATCCTTCCTAACACTTTGTCATGGGAAATGAGGGAAAAGGTAGGCAAAAAAATCAGTGCATTTTGGTTTATTAAAACCCATCGGAGATTGTGGGTCAACTTGGGGTGCCTTCATGTTGTGGTGGATACTTTACCTGATGGATTTAAACATTCTGGGAAGATGAGCATCATGACAGCAGACAACTCTGAACAGGGCTAAATGGAAAGTAATGCAAATCATCAATGTATTATGAACAACCTGAAAAACCTGGAATTTCTAGGAATCTCTGAGGAAAAAGAACCTGCACCAGAAGTCATCAGGGTCTGATTCACCTCAGTCTATAGCAGCAGATTAAAAAAAAAAAGTCAGGATAACATGATTATGCCATAAATACACATTAAATCTGTGTTCATTCTTTTTATCCTCTTGTCTCATGAGATATATAGTGATTCCAAAAAAGTTCAAGGAATTTAAATAGAGAGTAGTTAGAGACCTGCTAAGATTAATACATGAGAGATGCCAAAGTCTGGAATTATTTTGCCGAGAAGAAGATGAAAATGGAGATGATTGTGAAAGTCAGAATTCTCAAGCACTGAACACTGGACTTTCTTTTTATTTTGTCGCATGAGAATAAACATCAAGTTAAATTAAAACCCAGGTTATTTAGAATGAAAAATAAATGCCCAGACACATGTCTCATCACCTATGGGAGCTGCCGTTGCAGAAGGTTACTGAGGCAAATACCTTGGCCTGATTTTAAAGTGAATTGGACATTGTTAGGATTAACTCATTAGCCAGGGTTGAAAACAGTGATCAGCCTGATTGAATCTTATACCCCGGGCTGGGCATTGGTCACACAGAGGAGTGAGGCAGAAGTGCATCAGTTTGGGGTTTAATTTGTTCCTTGAAGTATCAGGAGTAGGATATTCTGTAATATATCAATAAGACTGATGACATTGAGTAGGAAAAAACTAGAGTAATGCATTTGGGATATCAGCTAACATTAATTCTTATTACTATGTAACTTGTGCTTCTGGTGAGAAAAGAGTGTCATCACTGAAGATACAAGATACACATTGCAGATGGGAAAGCATGCAATGAAACCATTTTATCTTCTGTGTCACTTCCATGGGAAAGCACATTTTGGCTTGAGCTTCAGCATGGGTAGGGAAGGCAAAGTTGTAAAGATTATTGGCTCCAAAACATGCTTCTATAAAGCAAATGGACTGTTTGCCACTAGTTTTGCACAAAATTGGGCCTTTGAAGGCAGGAAAGTAAAAGACATACCTAATACACTGCGAGGCTAAGGAAGCAAGCCAGGTTCTGCTGGTACATGACCCTAAATGTGGAGGACAGCTCAGCAAGTGATGTTCTGTAAAGCCAAACCTGTTAAGTCTGGAGCACTGGTAAATGCTTTTGTACCATGTTTTGTGTTTCCACACAGCACAGGCAAGAACAAGGAGAAAAGCAAGAAGAAGAGATCTTTTGCACTGATGCACTCCCACAGATTCCTTTGACAAAGGGGTCTGCAAAATTTGGAAACCAAACTCCTTGGGCATCTCTATGGCATAAGGGACATTAGCCATCTAAGTGCAAAAGAAGGATGTTTTATTATGTTTTCAAGTTCTTAGAAGGAAATAATCTATGTAAGAGAAGATTATTCCACCGTCTCTAGAACTGTTCAAAACAAGTGTGATGTGGCACTTGAGGACATGGTTTAATAGTGAACATGGTGGTGGTGCCCAGTTGATAGTTGGACTTGATGCTCTTAAAGGTCTTTTATAACCTCAGCGATTCTATGATTTTAAGATATCCTGGAGTCTGGATCTATGCTGCATGCATTCCAAGACTCCCTTTTGTGTGAAAGAAGCAGTGCTGGGCACACAGCAGTTGCACTATCAGGAAGAAATAGTTTGGCCAGGAATATGGTGATCTTTACCATATCCCTCAGTTTCCTATTAGTTAATATAAAGGAGTTTAGATGTTTAGCTTTGCTTATTCATTCAAATAACAGAGATATGCAAATCTCAAATAATAGTATTTTTCTAAAGACTAGGATATGTCTAGGGTATTAATTGTTTATTTTTATTGCTTGCATGTTTCTACCATCCAATAACACAAGTGATGTTCTATTAATAATATCTAGCATCCCCATGTCTGCTTGTGCTCTTGATGGATTAGATGTTGTGGAAACAGACTGAGTAGGCTTTAAGATATTTACAGCCTGAAAAAGACTAATTATGTAAGAGAAGAAATATGGTTTACTTTATTTTTATAGCTGGAAGAAATTATTACTTTTTAATTTTATTTTATAGACGGAAATAAAAGGAAGAACAGAGAAAGTCATGCATTCTCAGTGGTGCCAGGGGGACTGAATGAGCTCCTCAGGGCAATGCTCCAACTCCAAGACCATTCAGCAAGAAAAGAAAAAAAATATTTAGGAAATAGAGGGATAACCAGCAAGGAAGCTGCCAAGCCCCCACTGTTGAATTCTTGTGTGTAGAAATGATGCTACCCACTCCCTGCCCTTTAATATGGCTCATACAAAATCCATGTGAGGTCTGCTGTGAAGGACAAATGTTTGGCAGAATTTCAAAGGGTGTGTTTTTGAAATACTTACTCATTTCCCCATGTACCAGGTAAGACAAGCCAGGTAAAGGCCCAGCTGTAACAACTTTTTCCATTTCAGGAGAATGCACAGCTCCTGAGGACTGATTATAAGCTGTTCCGCAGAGATGAGGTGCTACTGATGTTATTAAAATTGCTCTTGATTTAGACTCCTGGCATATTAGGGTCAACTTCAATGATTTCTCAGTTACCAGCCTACTACTTGGTCAGTATGAAGATGTTCCATGCAGTTTTTTCTCTTAGTTTTGTCTTTTTGTCTGTTATACCTTCATTTCCTCCTAATGAAGAGCAGAATTGGAGCTTTTGGTGTCTGTGTCTTTTTATCATGGGAACTAATTCACCATTGTGTTGGCAGTGTTCCTACTGCTGTCAATGGGAATTATGTACTTTGAAGGAGAATGAGGTCATAACTGTTTAAGAATTATGCTATTAAGACAGCACAAGGTTTTTTATTTTTATATAGTACATTACATATGAAGAATCAAAACCGCTTTGCAGAAAAAAGAAATAATAGACTGTACTTCATGGAGTTGTTTGGAGTGGTGCTCTGATTCAGAAGGAAAAGGACAAATGACTGTACAGATGTGAAGAGAATAGCAGAAGAGCTGGACATTCAAGGCAATAAAGCAGCCAGCAAGTTTCCTGACAAAATAGACAAGGTAAAGGGGAAATGGAAAGATGAGCTACCGAAAAGAGCTAAATGTCAGCTGGGAAAAAAAAAAAAGATAATGTAGAACTTCAGTCTAGAGCAACCACTCAGTCCTTCTCCTGCCAAACACGGGCCAGGGCTTCGCCTTGAATTAGGCAGCACAAGTCAGTGGACATTTACATGGAACCTGGTTTTTCTCTCTTATCTTACCAGTCCACAGTTTTGTCATCTCAAGACATGAGACATGTTGGGGAGATGATGAGTGGCACGTGGGGCCATGTTGTCACACTCATTCCTGTAAAGTCTTTTCAGTTAGGGAAAGAAACATCGCTCACCTGCCCAAGTTTGTTGATAATGCCTCACTGGCAGGTTGCTATTGAGTTATGCTGCAAACCTGCACGTGCTGGACAACCATGTGCTATGTTGTGGGAAGGCTGCTTGATGTGAATAGCTGCTTCCTTACCAGATGGAGTGTCAATTGTTCCACTGCTTGGAAATGCCCAGGCAATGGTCCTTTCAGGATGAACTACATGAGGATTTCTTTTCATTTCATTATGTTTCTAAACTGAGTACTTCCCTCCCATCCCCTTCCTTTTAAACAGGATCCATCCAGTTGCCTGCAATCTGACAGGAATAAAAGGGATATGGGCTTGCCTTGAAGCCATTTCCGCACCTGCAGCTTGTGCAGCAGGATGTTTCCAGGGAGCTCTGGTCCTTCCAGCAGCATGGCAGACACAGCACCCTGCTCGTCCTGTGGCTGGAGGCCTCGGGAGCTGCAGGGAAAAGCCACAGCAGTGCTGAGCTTGCCGTGTCTGAATACCAGCTGTGGTGCTACGTAAACTGCAGCCGCTGAAGCAGCTGAAATATAGATGAGCCCAAAGGCTGTCTCTTCCTCTAGGAGAAAGTCTCAGGAGAATCTGGAAGCACGGCATGTGCTGCACCAACCCTTACTGCCTTCCACCCTCCTGCCTCCCAGGCACATGCTGGCTGCTCTGCATGGCTGGGTGCTGACACTTTTGCTTTGGTGGGGGCTTTTCAGCAGGGTTTGAAACCCTGCCTGCAGCACGGCAGGTGGGCCAGGCACAGCAGGCAGCACAGACCCTGCCAGAGGAGTCCTTTAAGCAGAGGGAATGGCCAAACAAGACGGTCCAAACCAAATGCATTTCACAGAAAGGGCCATGTAGATGATCATCCCTCACAATGCGCTGTAATAAAGCTCAGCTTGCTTAGTTTAATTCACTGGGATGATTTTGCTGCTGCGCCTTCATCTGGAATAACATCCAGTATAGCAGAGTTTATTCTCAAAAATGCTAAGGAAGGGTTGCATAAAATTGCTGTTTGATAATCTGAGCCCCCGAGCATGCAGAAAACTCACAGAAACATTTTTTTCCCAAGTAGATTTGCAACGAATAATGTCTTAAAGTGGTTTGTTATTTTTTTTTTTGATAAAAGCAGCTTTCAGCATTTTAGATTATCAAATCCTTGTCCAACATTTACTAGGCAACTGCAGTGAGGTAAAGGAAATGTCAGTGGTCTTCATTTTTGCAGAGGTGAGATGGACCATGGGCAGGTGAAGTGATTTCCCCACAGTGGAATATTGAACTTGTGTCAGTGGAGTGGAGCCTTGCAGGGCTTTGTGGCTCAATTCCATATTGGCAGCACTTCTGTCCTGAAGCCCCAAGTAAAATAAGTCAAACAATATAGACTCATAACTTTTGAAATAACTCCTCAGGATCATTAAAAATTATTCCTTAACTGTTGGAATTTCCTTATTCACCCTCTTTTAAAATAATATTTTTATGTAGCATCCAACAAGAATCGTCTTCTGCTATATAAAAAATGCAAGATCTACTATTGAAAAAAAATGCAAATAAAACATTCAACTAGTTCCAATACAGCAAAGCACTTAAGTATGTGTTTATCTTTAAACACATCTGGAGCCCCATTGACTTTGACAGGTCTACTCATATGCTTAAAGATAAGCCTGCTTTTGTTGGATTATGGCCCTGAGGATCTAAGTGCTGGGGGAATCATTTTCATGCTCTCCAGAAAGGGCTTTAAATCACTTTTGTTTAAGGAGAGCTAACTGGTTGGATGTAAACACACCTAACAAACCAATAGATCAAGATTAACTTTTATGCTGAGCCACTTGACATGTCTAGAAATTAGTTGCTGTTGAAGTTTAGTTCTTATAGAAAGTAACGATCCAATTATTTTTAAATGAAATAGAGCTGTAGGAAAACCTTGATACCTCCACTTGGGAATTTTGTTTAAAAAAAGAAAAGCAGAAGAAGGAGAAGTGAGACATATCCATGTTAAAGGGAATGCAGTGTGCATGTCTGAAGGGCAAGAGAGTTAGGTGGATTATTAGATTTCAGCACTTGAAAGGAGAAGCAGTGTAGTACATAATAAGACTTTGACAGATCGTCTGCTGCTGGTTTTGCTGTTTTGCTGGTGATGCTCTGAGGTGGACAAGCCAGACAGGCAGCAGGGCAGTGTGGCCCTAAAAATAGGTTGTCTCTAATACACCGTCTTTTATCCGTGGATGTTAAAGAGCATAATGCAATGTCCTTGAAACCAGTGGAAATGCTCACATTGACTTCAAGAAGCTTTGCCTCAAGCTCTGCACTGCTATGCAGGCACTCAGGTCTACTCAAATATACAGATCCAGAGGGATCAGCAGTGTACAACCTTTTGGAAGGTGCACAGACACCAGGGTTGGGATCCTATCCCTGTCCTTGACATACACAGTCCTCCACTAGAGAAAAAAATGGAAACAGCACTTCTGTCCCAGGGTCCTGGTACTTTTTCACTTCTTTCCAGTCCACTGCAGGCTGTGGGGCTTTGCCACGTTGATGTGGTTTCCACAAGTGGGACAGTGGTGCTGCTTCCTGCCTTTCCATCACCTCCCACAGTCCCTGTGTGCCACTGGAGCACTGTGGGGGCTCAGGACTGCAGTGCAGGTGCAGCCCGTGCACTTCAACTCATTCCTTCTCAATGGCCTTGAAAACATAATCATAGAGAGCAATTGTTGGGGGGAGGGGGGGAGAAGTTGTTGTTGAGGTTTTTTTTAAGTAAAACCCAAAATTGCTAATACTTTATGAAAACATTGCTTTTCCACCTCTGCTTTGTGTCTCATCGGGAGTCTAGATGGGAAAAGCAATGGGAACTGCAAGATAAGAAAGCCCTACCATCTAGGCCAAGCACAGCAATATAACATCCCTTCAGCAGTAATGACAATGGAGAAGGAACAGAATGCTGTCAGGGGATAATGGTGTCCTGCTGGCAGCTAAATATGAAAGCCAAAGCAGAGACATTTATAAAATAAACAAGCATCAGGGAAGATGAGACATTTATTACAGAGCAGGAAATAGTGATCTTTAACAATGGTCCATTTCAGTTTCTCTCATTGTTACAGAAATAAAGTGGTGTAAATGAATGCTTTGTCTCATGTATGATTTATTGTTTCTCAGGCAATTACTGGACTGTATTTGGTCTAGTCTAGGGGAGGGAATTGCACGTCATCTGATCAGAGGGCTGCTTATGGGGGCAAGCAGAGCAGAAGGGGACATGTTTTGTGTCTAAACCTCTGACCACCAACAAAAGCAATGGGTCAGGCCATATCACATCGACTTGTGACATAAGAGGTTTCATGTGATGACAGAAAGATGCACTGCAGCACCACGACATCATTTTGGTGGCAGAGCCTGGTTAAGCAGTGTCTGCACCCTGCACATCATCCTGCTGTGACTGTTTCTCTCAGGGGTGCCAGCTATAGCATTAACTACATGAGGAAGCAGATGGAATAAAGCAACCCCCAGAAAATGGCTGGGCCTCTCCCAAGTTAGAGTCTTTGGTGTCTCTGTTGTATCAGCTGCACAGACGGGGTATGTGCTGGAGAGCCAAGCACATGGGGTTACAGTGAAGATGGAGAAGGGGGTAGGAGATCCCTATGCCAAGAGTAATTCTGCAAAGTAGAGGACAAGGGAGAGCATACCCTTAGTAAGAGGGTAAAATCACACTGAGACTGTGACATAAGATATACTACCCTAACACAGAAAGCTCCCACATGCTGCCAAGCCGTACATTTTTTCTCTGTGGGGTACCAGCTCTACTTTAGTGTTTCATAGAGAAAACCACAGAGAAAGCAGCTTGTGCAAAAAGCAAACAAATTTCCAACTTCTTCTATAATTTCAGGTGAAAAAAAGAACTTTTCAGGAAGGATTACGCTGTTTATCATCAAGGTGTCAAATCAGGGAAGAGAAAAAGAGCAAGAATTTGGACATACTTAAGTAGTCAAGGTGCTGTCTGGAATGGAGCCCGATCTGAACCCATATCCTTTTATTAATCTTCTGTAGGAAAAAAGCCCCCAATCTCCAAAAAAACACACATTGAAAAACACGGTAGGGTCATGGTGACAGGTGTACAAATGAAGAAGAAAGAAAACATATTTAAATTATCAGAGGGATGTGTCACAGCTATGGAATAAAACGAAACAAAGGAAAAAAATACAGTTGACCATCAGAAAACATTTCTTAGCAACCTCTTTTTAGTATATTTTCACTCTTTTATGAGCTATCTGGTGGTATAACGACCTTTGAAACTGCAGAATAATTCCCATGGATTGTTTTTAAATTTAAAGCTGGACTGAAAAATATAAGAAAATGCTACTGAGGGAGGATAGATTAAATAGCCTAATAGACCATTTTCCTCTCTAATTTTCATTAAGGTGATTAGTTGGAATGTTGCTTGCAGCATATTGGTGAAAAAACACTGGAAACACAGTAATATAGTGGATGCGATATCCTAAACTGATGTTTGTAGTAACAGTAGTGATATAAAAATCCAGCCATTTATTACTCTAATTAGTGCCCGAGAGAATCACAATCTTCAACGTATGCATCTTGCACCATTCCCCAGCAGAAGAGATTTCTATCAACTCCTTAGAAGAAAAAGAGCAAATATAAACAGGGATTTGGTTGTCTGGCGTGCAAGGGCAATCAGAAAAATTAATCTGAATTAACTGAAGCATGAATTTCATTTGGATCCTTCTGCCAAGTTACATTTTGCACATAATCCTCATTCAGAAGGAAAGTGTCTTCCACTGAGCGTGTACCTGTTGACATCGATATCCATTACCAGTTTAGAGCGGATTAGTGGCACTGTCCAGCCACCATTAAATAGAGAATTTGTTTGCATTTTTCTGTGCTTACCGTTTAATGGGAAAACTGCCAAGCATTTTAGAATTAACTACACAAAAACATCACCTCCTCTACGGTGGGGAAAACGGGATTGAGAGGGCTCCGTTTGATTCCTCGGTCCTGGGGAACCGTAACTCACACAGTATAACGAGGAGCCATCTATGCCCAAAACCGGTGTCAGATTTGTGTGTTAAATGGGTCGCGAGTGGAAAATAAAATTACAAACACCCTTTGAATGACGGGAAGAGTTAGTGCTTTTAAATGACTTCTACTTTTAAGGCAATACTTTCAGGTACCTGCCACAGGAGCCCCGCCAGTTTACCTGCCCCCTCATTGCGGTGCTCCTTGCTCTGCGCGGCAGGAACGTCCCTTCCTCTCCCTGCATCCCGCTGCATCGGGCACCAGCCGAAGGTAGAGGGATGTTTTAAGAAAGTGTTTTATTGGGAAAGTGGTGTTTGATGCTTGGTGTTTCTAGCTTTATTTTAAACTGCGATAAATTTGCGCTAGGGAATAAAAAAACCAGAAATAAAAAGAGAAAGAGAAAGAGAGAAAGAGAGAGAGAAAGAAAGAGAGAGAGAGAAAGAGAAAGAGAGAAAGAGAAAGAGAGAAAGAGAAAGAGAAAGAGAAAGAGAAAGAGA
>WBMV01007818.1:993661-1046412 GCA_013396655.1 Campylorhamphus procurvoides
CCCCTCGGGAAGGGAACGGCGGGCACGGGGATTTCCCGGCCCCGGTCCCCGGGTTTGGTGGGGGGCACCAGGCCCAGCTCCCCCGCCCGCATCCCCCGGCACAGCCGCTCCCGGGCGGGCGGGAGCCGCAGAGGTTTCTATTCAGGACATGGGCACAATGAGGAAACAAAACCTCTTTTTTCCCCTCTCTTTTTTTTTTTTCTTTTTTTTTCGTGCGTGCCACCTCCCAGGATGGAGTGGGATTAGGGCCGTCAGTCCCGTCCACACGCAGGGATGGACTCCCTGCTTCTCCCGGGCCGGGCTCTCCTCCAGTGCACACGGAGATGGGCTCATGTCTCTCCTCGGCAGGGCTCACCCCAGTCAGGGTTCCCTCGCTGGTCCTCAGCGCGGCCAGAAGCAGCCAAGGACAGACAGCATCTCACAGCATCCTGGGAAAACCGGGGGCTTGTGTTTTGTTCAGCTGAGGGGAAACTAGGAGAGAAAAGAGTTGAGTTTGTAATTTTTCCTTTCTCTCGTTATAAAAAGTGTATTTTTCACTGCAGGAAAAGAAGCAAAAGAAGAGAGAAAGAAAAAGGAAAGAAAAAGAAAAAAGAAAGGAAGAAAGAGAGAAAGAAAAAAGAGAAAGAAAGAAAGAAAGAGAGTAAGAATGAGAAAGAATAAGAGAAAGAAAGAAAGAAAGAAAAGAAAGAAAGAAAGAAAGAAAGAAACCCAAGAAATAATGCTTTAACATGCTCTTTGACATCGGAAACGAATTAATTTACCTTGATCAAATACAATTTTAGGCAGATTTGTGAACATACACTGCACATTTTATATATTCGATAATGTGCCTCGCACGTGGAAGCACAACTAAAATCAGTTTAGGTGACTGTTCTTTGAAAGTATTGCCTTGCATCTAACACCCCATTCCCCATTTTGATATTAAAAAGCTTAGAAGTCCTGAACAATTAAAGGGATTTTTATTACTTTATAACAAACTTTTGGCACTTTACCCGTTTCTCTAAAATCTTGCCCTGTAACGCTCGACTGAATTTTACCTCAACTGAGAGACGATTTTGGGAGATTTTCGTTTACTTTTTTTTTTTTCCTTTTTTTTCCCCTCCCCACAGCCGGTGCCAGGGCTGGTTTCTGAAACGCGAAAACCACTGAAATAATTTTTTTCTCACACATTCTAGTCGTAGAATAGTTATCTTCTCTGTCGTTGATGGTCTTTGGGTACCACAGCCGCACAAGGACAGAGGCAGGGGATAGCCGAATGGAATAACCGAGTATCTTTCGGGTTAAGGGAGGAAACTCAAGCAGAACAAATCGAATCGCGCCATCAGATGCTATGGATAATTTATTGGTGTCAATTCTTGAGTTCGATGGCGCCGGCTTCGGGGTCGGGTGGGAGCACAGACACAGAGCTCGGAGCTTCCCGCGGTCTGGGCCGGGTGGTCCCAGCACTGGGTGATGCCTGGAAACGGCCTTTTGTTTCCAGGCTCTCAGATCGGAGCTTCGCCCACCTTATTTGTTATTTTACGGGTGGTTTTGAAACCCGGAGTAAAGGGTTGGTTCCGCTCCTGAGAGACGCTTAGCCATAGCCTCTCCCCAAATGCAGCTGCTTGACTCCTTCCACGGGGCAGGTAGCGGTTACAACGAGAGAACCTGCGAGGCGACACCCACATCAGGTCCCCACGCAGGACCTGCCCCGGTTCCATCCCTCCCTCTCGGCCGCGCCGCCGGTGCCCTCCCAGCCGATGTGGTCTCGGGCAGCACGGTCCGGCGATGTGCTTGGCTTCGATTTATTTTCTTTATTTGCTCCCCAGGCTCAAGCAGGCATCCATCCCTCGGCCCTGCGGGCCCGGCGGGGCACACGTCGGGGCCGGGCCGTGGGTGCTCTCGGTGCGAGGCAGGAGCATCCCCTGGATCCGGTCCCGGTGCCACCAGGGCCGCCCGAGACTCCGCTCCTCTGCTCCGACACTCCGCGGTAAAACCAGCAGCAACGCCAAGAGGCAGCAAACCCACCCTTGCGCCCTTTCCAACCCTCAGAGCTGGAAAACTCAAACTGGGGGGACCCAAACTGGAGAGCCCCGACCCTTCCGAGGGGGCAGGTGGGTCTCGGAGCAGCAGTGCCGCCGGGGCAGGGGGCAGGATGGAGACCCTCTGCCCCTCTCCACGACTGGCCGGCGGCTCAGACATCCTTCCCCCGACCTCGCTGTGCGCTTAGACCGGGCAGCAGCCCCGTCCGAGCTGCCCCGGCTCCGCTGCTCCTGCCGAGCATCCCCGCGGAGCCGGCACCTTGCTCCTCTCCCGCTCTCGCCTCGCCATCCCCCGCCGCAGGGGTGACACTCTGGCTGCTGCTCCCTGCTCTCACCCTCTCTGTCTCCCTCGACGTCTCCCCAAGCCCTGCTCGCCCCCGGCGTTCGCCGCTCCCCGGCACAGCACTTCACCGCCGCAGCCACAGCAGCGGGAAGCGGAGGGGACAAGCGGCAGCACGACATCCCCGAGGTTGTATCCTTTCCCTTTGACTGTCGGGGACCCTTAGAAATCTGTTTGCTCGGGCACTGTGGTGCTTTCACAAGAGCAGCACAAGTACCTCTCTTCGGGACAGAGCGAGAGTCCGTCCCTCACCTCGCAGGTCGGCATCTGCAGGACACTGTTTGCTGGGAACGTCTAAACGCAGGAAGAGCCTCTCTCTCCCCGTTAAATGTGTACTGGGGGTGGGGAAAGGAAGCTCTTCCAGAAGGGATGAAATTGTCCAGGGATTCAGCAGTAATTTCCTGGGGCAAAGCAGAGCCTTTTTGCCCCAGCCAGCCCTCACTCTCAGCAATGAGGGTTCCACAATGCACTCTGCACAACTAGAGGAGTGGATTTACTGCCTCAGTCCTTGTAGCAGAAACAGCACCCTTGCCCTTCTCCAGCCACATTTGGCAGAGACCTTGGGCTCAATAGTTTTGTTCCCATTAGTCACAGGCATCTGAGAAGTGAAAGAGTTCCTTTTCATGGGGACACTGGCAAAACTCAGTGATGGCTTGGAGGGGATGGAGCTCTCTTGTCCCCACAGAAGAGGACACAGAGATGCAAGCACAGCCACATCCAGGCCTTTCCCATGGCTTGATGGCTGTGCCCCCTCAATCGATCCACTGGGCTTAGCAAGGAAACAGCAGTTTTCCTCCCAGGAGAGAGCACCACCCTGCCTTGCCCATCTCGGCATGGAGATGTGTGTGTGTGAGTGTTCAACCCTCCAGATAACTCCTCCCCTGTCCCCCATTCCACCCCCATCGTGGTTGTTAGAATGTCTTGATATTTTTCAATCCTTTTTCTACTTGCTCCATGTTCCATGTTCCAGGCCAAGACTGGAAGCCAGGGTGTTATTTGAAGGGGAGGAATTACGTTTTATCTTCTGCTCCCACCACCCTGTGCCTGATCCTAGTGAGTTTTCCTGTTGGGCCCAGGGGAAAGGATCGATGGGAAAGGGTGGTACCTGCTCGGGCTGTCCATAGCTTGGACATTTGTATCCAAAATTCCTGTCAAAACTCTCCTGGGCAGAGACCTCAGCAGAAAATCTCTAGGAGACCTTCACTTCATTCCCTATCAGGAAGGGCATCCTCCCTTCCTTCCTCAGTGGATTCTGATTAACAAGGATGGAAGGAGGAATTGGGCTAATTCCCCCAAACCACCTGTCAAAACATCCCTCCCAGTATTGTGACATATTGTGATGCTTCACTGCCTGGATCTGTGCCTGGCTCAGGGAGGAGCTCTCTGAGATTTAGTGGCAATCCCAAATGCGTGCCTGGTGATTTCTATGCCCAGCAGTTAAGCCACAGGTGGCCACCTCACCAGGTGCATGAGATGCCTGACTAAAAGCCTGTGCTGGGTGTTTGTGAGCACTGTGAGCATCCAACCGTGCTGGAGCTTAAAAGAAGGCTTGGAAAAAACAATAATAAGGTTGTGATGGGAGTATAGTTTAGAGACTCAGGCAGTCATCTGTTATGGTAATTTCTTACTGAAAACTCCTCTACTCTTATAGGTGAGGGAGCATGCTTACAGGTACACTGACTGCTCAGAGCTGCAGAGACTTTCAGCCATCTGAAATGCAGGGTTTCCTGGGAACTTCTGTTACTCACACCACTTGGCTTAGGCTTCCCTGCTTTCCTTGCACTTAACATGCATGAGGATAGAGCAAAGAAAAGGTCTTGGAAGGGCATGGAGTTTCAGGATGCCCATCACAGATGACTGCCTCATTGATACTTGGTTTATATGAAGTCAGTGTATGTGGATTCAACCAACCCTACTGCATACACAATGCACCCCACCAGACACCACTTCATGTGGGGTGATGAACCAGAACTCTCCTGGAAAAGAGGCCAAAACGCAGAAAACATTACAGGAAAAGAAGAGAAGGGACTAAAAGAACTGTCAGTGTAAGAGGGAATTGTTAAGGTGCCATTCCCAGAAGAGCTTGGGTAACTGCCTGATGAGCAGGGAAACCAAACCCAACTGCCTTTCCCCTCCTCCCAAAAAGCCTATGAGACCTCACCAACCTTACCTAAGGGAGAATTTCTCCCTGACTCCAGCTCTGGTGAGTCCACAGCTACCAAGTCATGGTTGTTCTTGGTGTTATCCATACTGTTAAGCATTCATTCCTAAACACAACCAAAGGAATATGGATGAGAAAAAAGAGCTTGATCACAAGCAAGCTAAGCTCCACCTGCTCTGTTAGGCACACCGGTGTTTTTTACTAAGCATCAACAGGTTAAGAAATAAAATGCGTATTAGTGCATGCTTTAAAGAACTGTATTTAGATTTACAAACAACATTGTAACTAGATCAACAGGGTATAATTAGAATTTAATAATCCAAATGGAGGAGTAATATGCCCGCTGCTTGAAAAATTGGAGCCTTTCTTTTGCAGTTCTGAACATTGAGCTCTGCAGATTGGACTCCAACTTGCTTGACACAATTACTGTCCTAGTGAGGCGAACACGTTACAAATGAGAACAATAAGATCAACAATAGTTTAAGTCTAATACCATAAACAAAGGGAATAATCAGAACACCTCTTGCCCCAGCGTAATCTGCACAACTTGGGCAGCCAATTAGTATGGTTATTGGAAAAAATACACAAGAAAACTCTATATTTTGCAGACTTTTGAAAAGACTTTAAGGCAGGAAATCCCATCAGATGCATCAATGACTATTAGATTCAGTCTGCATTTACTTCTGAAGTCTACCTGAGCCAGGGATGACAGTCAGCAGAACTGGTGAATGGGGCAAAGAAAGACCTGTATAAAACAGATTCCCCTCACATTACATTCAAAATATTTAGTCTGAGATGTGTAATAAAGCAAATATTAATCCAAGGGATTCAACACACGTAATAAAATGGATACAGTCCCTGGGCTGTATTGGTATCACAACTGCTCCTGGCAGGACTCAGGCACAAAGCAGACCCCTGGAAAGCTCTTTGCCAGGGACTAACTGCTCAACATTGTAGCTCAGGCCAGTTTCCAGTGATAGATATTAAAAAGAGACCTCTCCTCTCATTTTGTTTACTAAGCACACATCAAAAGGGATTACCCACCTAGCTTAAAGTAAGACCCCTTACCAGCCATCAGCCAAGCTGGCATAAGGCAGTTCTGCTTCCCAACAGAGATGTTGTGGTGCTGTGACATCTGTGGTTTCCCAAGTGCTTCTGGGATCTCTTCTAAATGAAAGAAATCGTGGCTTAAGGGAAAGGGAGTCCAAGCAGCTCTGATCACTGGACAAGGTGAGGGACTATAGAAAGGAAAGCACTGCGTAGAGAAAGTTTTCTTCCTCCATAGTTTCTGCCACAATGTTAGATATATTTTTACATTTTATGTAGGTTAGGTTGAGAATCCTATTTTAAAACTCATGCCAAAATCCAAAGACTAGTTCAGGATGTATTACATCTGTCTGTAAATAAGCCATGCACTATTAACTTTCATTTCGTGTATGTTTATTTCCATAGGACAGGAATAATCAGAAACAAGATCTGACCTAGCCAGAAGGTGACTGGTAGGATACCCTAAATCAAAAATCCAGTTGAGAGATCAGCTAACCTCTAGTGAAACCCTTGTCAGAAAACATATATTCTCTATTCTCAAATTTTAAAATTGTTACTTGATTTCTTTAGATGCCATGACTCATATTTATGCTCTTGTAAGTGCTTAGAATTTGCCATGAAAATAATGAAATTGGGAAGCATTTAAAGAGGCTTCAAGATGAAAGACTATGTGTACCCTATTAACCAGAGGTGAGTAAACCAGGCATGGTATGGGCATGAATGTCATCTATTGGTAGGGCTCTGAGCCCTTCAGGTGTGTCAGGAACACCCACACTGACCCTGGGTGCTGGTTCATGCCTTCAGACCACTGTGCTGGCTGAGAGATGTGCAAAAATCAACTCATGTGAAGAGACACCACTCCCTGTTGAGGGTGTTTCTGAAAAAATGCAGGCATGTTGCTTATCCCAGCAAGTGCCTGGATATTTATAGCTTTGAGACAGGCCCAGGATCTGGCATTGTATTTGGACGTGTGGGGAAGTTTGAGAGACCTAACTGAGCCTGTTTAGCTCCTGCTTCCTGGGGCAATAAGGATTGCACCAGTTCTCATGTGTCTTTTGGGAGTCAGCTGTGATCCAGTTTAGATATCTTGTAGTGGAGATCCCTTAGAGCTCATCATTGTTGCATGTGCAGGACTGAAATCTTTCTTTTCAAAGATGACCTGTGTTTCACTCATGTGTGTCTGGGTAAGACACGCCATAGCAGTGTGTTAGAGCAGCTGCCAGCTCCTGTCCCTGCTGAAGCAGCAGCAGAAATAGAGATGCTTTTCACCACTAACACCTATACAGGGCCTGCACAGCTCTGGGGGACAGGGAGGCTGCTTGGGGGGACATCCTGTGCGATGGTGGGGAGAGCTGGTGAGGAGGATGAGAGAGCAGATACTCTTAAGCTAGGCAAGGGGAGGTAGAGCTTGTAGACTCTCATGATGTCTCTTTCCCCCTTTCATCTCCTACTAGCCTAGAGATCAAACAGGAGTGAGACTCAGATGAGGAGAGATTAATTTATCTCAGGTTCTTGGTTTATGTGGTTAAAATGGCACTGCTCAAATTAGCTGGATAGCTGCAGGCCAGCTAGGGGGAGGCAGTATTTGCCACAGCTATACTTGCAAAACTCTAGAGATTTCGTTTCTTGCTCTCACCCCTGTTGCCTGCAAATCCAGGGACTGCTCTTTTGCTGTGCTGCAAACAAGAGCTCTCAAAAAGGAGCCAAGGTGCCCAGGAAGCACTGGTGAGCACACAGGTGGCTCAGTGCCTCCAGTGTACCTCACAACCATTCCGGGCTGCTGCCTGTCCTCTTGCTGCAGTAAGAGGTAATCCTTAAAGCAATGCATAAGGGAGGTCACACATGATTACATTTATGTTTGTGTGCATTTGGTGCCAAGAATTCATGAGCAAATTCGTAGGAAATCACTGCTAGCATAGAATCTTAGAATTATGTTATTCAGCGTTGCAAGGGACCTTAAAAATCATCAAGTTACAATCCCCTTGTGGTGGGCAGGGACACTTCTCACTACACCAGGTTGATCAGAGCTCCATCCNAGAATTATGTTATTCAGGATTGCAAGGGACCTTAAAACCCATCAAGTTCCAAACCCCCTGTGGTGACCAGAGCTCCATCCAGCCTGGCCTNGCTCAGTGCCTCCAGTGTACCTCACAACCATTCCGGGCTGCTGCCTGTCCTCTTCCTGCAGTTCACTGAAAGACTGGCTCCCTCAGAACATCCATGTGGTCTGGCATTGACAGATCTTTATATGGTAATCCTTAAAGAAATGCATGAGGTAGGTCACACATGATTACATTTATGTTTGTGTGCATTTGGTGCCAAGAATTCATGAGCAAATTCGTAGGAAATCACTGCTAGCATAGAATCTAGAATTATGTTATTCAGGATTGCAAGGGACCTTAAAACCCATCAAGTTCCAAACCCCCTGTGGNTCAAGTTCCAACCCCCCTGTGGTGACCAGAGCTCCATCCAGCCTGGCCTTGAACACTTCCAGGGATGGGGCAGCCACAACTTTTGTGAGCAGTCAGTTCCAGTGCCTCACCACCCTCACAGTATAGAATTCTTTCCTAATACCTAATTTAAACCTATTCTCCTTCAGCTTGTCGCCATTCCCACTTGTCCAGGCACTACACGCTCTTGTCAAAAAACCCCTCTCCATTCCTGCTGCGTTTCCCGACTCACTTTCCAGAGCGGGACTTTTACATAAAGCCGCCACCACTGAACATGTGCCTTCCCGCAAAGGCACACCGCGGGGGCTCGGCGGGATGGGATGCACCTGGGATGCTGGATGTCCCCCCGCAGCCAGGTGTGCTGCCCGGGCAGGGGCTGTGGCCGGGGGTCCGGCGATGCTCGGCCCGGGGGTCCGCGGGTCCCGCTGGCCGCCCGCGGGCTTCGAGCCCCCTCTGCCGGCTCCGCTCCGCCACTCGGGACCGACCCATCCCCGATCCCGTCCGGAGGGCTGTTCGCTTCGCGAACTCCGAGCATCTATCCTGGGACATCAGTACTGAGGGTGGATAGCGGGCAGGCGAGCCAGCCCGACCCGCAGGGCAGGTTACCCAGGAGGTGCCTCCCCTCCACGAACTCCTGCTTTGAAATACTTGACATGATTTCCTTGCCGCAGAAATACCATCTTTGGCTCAGGATGTGCATGAACTGCCAATTGCTTGAGGGTAAAAGACTAGTCTGGGAAAATATGACTCCAGCTTGCCCTGCACTCCTGCCCTTTCCTGAGCAACTGCTGATGGAGACAGAGGTGGGGGCAGGAATCAGGCTGGATGGATTCTACTCCTGCCCTGCTGTGGCTGTTCCATGTCCCTGTGGCAGGGTGGGCAGCAGTGACAGACATGATGTTTAGGAACCTCTTTGCAATGGGATTCTGCAAACAGATATTTTTTGCCAAGATGCAGATATTTATACAACCACAGAATGGCCTGGGTTGGAAGGGACCTTATAGATCACCCAGTTGCAACCTCCCTGCCATGGGCAGGGACACCTTCCACTAGAACAGATTACTCAAAGGCCCATCCAACCCGGCCTTGAACACTGCCATCGATGGAGCATCCACAGCGTCCCTGGGCAGCCTGTGTCAGGGCCTCCCACTCTCACAGTAAAGAGTTTCTTCCTGACATCTAACCTAAACCTACCCTTCTTCAGCTTAAAGTAATTCCCCCTTATTCTGCTTTCACACAGGCTTTTCTTTCGCAGTTTGTTGTTGTATGAACAATTCAGGTGCCCTGTTCCTGACTGATCACTCTTTTGAGGGCCATCTGGTGGTGGTGACCACAACCTCAATCTGTTTTTTCTAGAAGTGTGCTCACAGCTTAAACATTTGGATGGAAATTTTCCAGATGATAGAGTTCTGAAAAAGATACATGGTGGCTTCCTATAAACTAAAGACATTAACGTCATGCAAATGCATTAAGGGACGTGTCCAGGTTACAGTCTTAATAAGCCCTTTTACTTTTTAGTGCTCAACTTGGCCATCTTAAAATGTGACTTTAAAATATAGTCCTGCTCTGGGCTGGGATTTCCCTCTGCAATACCGTATGTTGCATGGATAGTATGTCTCTCTTACAAGACAGCAGAGAACAAGTTCTGGGACAGAGAAAGCAAAAGAGAAGACAGAGAGGAGATGGGAATATGGTGTGAGTGATGAGTCTACAGCTAGAATATCTACAATGGCTTATTAAAAAAAAAGAAAAAAAGAAAAGCTAATTCTGCTTTCATATCCATTAAACTATATTACATGAGTTTAAATGAAACCAGAATCTGACCAAATTCTGCTACAAATCAGCTATATAAAGGCATTAAGTTGAATGCTTAATTGGTGTAAATGGCACATTTCTGCTATTAGTGTTGGACTGCAGACAACCTCAGTCTCAAATTAATGAACAAAAATTCTGATCATTTCAGAAGGGTGAAAAAGGTCCAAATCTACAAAACACACTTCCCAAGATACTTTTGCTTACGTAAACATCTGACTGCAAGGAAGAAGAGAGATTTTATGTGCTGCTAGAAAAAAATTTCCGGAAAGAAGGCCTCTGTCCTTTGGCAACCCTCCTGTGGATTTGGAAACAAACCTCAGTTATATCCGGAGCTCCTGGTTTTGAGATGCCTCATCCTGCAGCATTGTGCAGGATGTAGCAAATCCCTCATTCAGTTTGGAAATGTAAAACATTGACCTGTAGCAAACCCTGACAGCACTCTTGTTCTGACCCAGGGAAACGGGCAGAGGAGTTAGTAAATGTGAAGTGTTCTTCAGAGAACCACACCAGCAGGTAACAGAAATTAGCATGTACCATCTAAGCACTTAGAAGAGAATCTAGTCCCCTCTTGATGAAAGGACTTTGAGCAGCTTGGGTAGTAGCAGCTCAGAGGTCATGTTTGCTTGTGTAGCAGCAGCTTGGATTGACAGGTAAGACCCAGAGTCTGAGCTCCAGCATCAGAGAGCGAGCAGCTTTGGGTGAAGGCTGTTGTAGAGGACCTTCTCCTCCCCTCCAGATTCAGTGTGAGATTCAGGTGGAGCAGCACCACACCTGATGTTCTGTGCTTGGGCAGGGAGATGAGAGCAGAGTAAAAGAGGCACATGCCCCGTGATGGTGCTCAGTGCTGCTGTGATGGGTCCCAATCATGGTTTGGGTTTTTTTGACTGTTTCTTTGAGCAGGAACCCAGGCCATGATGAGTTCCCTCCGAGGACAGAGTGATGCAGGGACAGAGGTGATCCTGTCCTTGCCTGTCCTCTGGATGGGGTATGCTTATCACAGTCACTGGCACTCAGTGTACTGCAAGCCTCAGTGTGTCCAGAGATACTTCTCTGCCTTCAAGGCTTCTTAGCAAAGGAGGGTTAGTGTTGTCTACAGCAGAGGAGTCTGTAGATCTGTAGCTTTTGTGGGGCAGTTATTTTGGAACTGGCCTTTGGCAGTGATGTGGTATATAACAGCAAGATTTACTAAAAACATAATTGCACATTACCTTGACCAACAGTACCAAAGTCAATCTGTTGGCTTGTTGAGTTTTACAACAGCGGTTTTGCTGACAAAGAGCCTGAGTTTTGTCTTTGGGGTTTTGTGTTTGGACACATCCTGCCAATGCAGTTATGGCAGCAATATTGTGTTGAGGGAACCGTAGTTCGACAGAGTTTACTGAAGTAGCTACTCTGTGTTTCCAACAGGGACCCATGACATGTTGAAATGAAATGAGGGGTTTGTGCCCTTGCTGTGTACTGTGCCTCTGAGCTGTTTAAGCCAGAGCAGCTGATCTGCAATTGTAATGTGATGGGGGTCTGTTTTGGGGCAAGAACTTCAGATGAGTCCTAGGGGTGGCCTTATGACAAATTATTCAGCATTGTGATCATATTTCTTCTGGATAGAAAGGACAATAAAGTCCTGGCATACAAACAGAGAAATGCTGGCAGATTCCATGCGATTACCCTGAGATTTGCCCAGTTGGTTAGAGCATGATTCTAATAACACAAAGGTTGAGTGTTTGTTCTCCATATGGGCCATTCACTTAAGAGCTGGACTCAATGATCCTTGTGGATCCCTTCCAACTCAGAATACTCTGTAAAATCATTGTGATACCCAACAATTAGAGTGAGTTGATGCGATGGCACCAGTGGATTGAGATAAACATCTGAGCAACAACCTCTTGAAGTGTGTGTAAGAGGGAAGCAGGAGAGTGGCTACCACTGCAGTTCTCCTTTCACCAGCAGTTAGACTGAAAAAACGAGAAAAAGGAAGCAGTGTTCACAAAGCCTCCTGCCAAGAGTCTTGGGGGCACTTTTTCCCCAGCCAGACTCCTGGACTTGGACATACCCTTTGGCTGAAATGTGGCTGGTGTGCTCCATATCCCCTTCCCTCTTGCAGCATTAAGAGCAAAGGTGATGGTGCCATAGGATTTGGGAGGCTGTGCTTCTCCTCAGGACCAGCACTGCCAGCACACATTAATTCATGAGGACATGCAGTCACCAGTCCCACCTCCTGCCTTCTCTGTGTGTGCAGGACCTTCAGGGCTCATCTGAAATCTCCCACACAGCACCTGTACAGATGTTTCTCTCAGCTGCTCACCATTTCATTTCTGGTGTGCTTATGATGTCTTTTTGTTTAGACCAAAGATAAACGCTGGAATGCTCTAACCTAAAGCCCCATCTCTTAGAACACGATGCAACCAGCCAGCTCTGGCTGCCTGGTGGGACTCAAGCAACAACCCTTGCCGAACTCATGGTCATCCTGCAGTTGAGCTGCTCCACCCATGCATCTCAAATTCCCAAGTGACCGTGGAGAAGGTCAGTGCCATTTAGATGGCTTTTTGCCTGCAGTCTGAGTGCCAGGCAGCAGCAGTGAGTGTTGCTGGTGATGGACAGCCTGGGTGCCAGGAAGTCTCGGGAAGAGCCTGCAGTCCCACAGGGTGGATCTGCTGGATTCATTGCATGTTGGGGTCTGTGGCCCAGATGGCTCAGTCAGAAGTGCTATGAGATTTTTTTTTTTCTGTTTTATTGAGTGGAAGAAAAGACTTCATTCCACACTCAGTTTTTATAAGAAATTTCTCAGTCTTACTCATCAACCCAGGAAGGATCTCATCGCCCAGGAATTGCATCTTAAACTAATTAACCATGTGAAGATACACTTGACGGGTCTAGAGCTTGAAAGGTGTCCCCCACTAAGGTGGCAAAATGTTGTTTACTGATTCAGTGGAAAGCACTTAAGAGCTATTCCCATGGCTCCTAAAAACATTTACAGGGCTGGTGTAAGCAATTAATGGTTTATTAGCTGAAAAGGGTGGAGCAGGATTTGAAAAGTTCATGTATGCCTGCTCAGAACTAAAGGAAATCAGCAGAACTGAAAGAAATTTGAAGACAAGTGTCCGCTCAATGTTGTCCCAAGACACATCCATCTGTGAAAGTATCTTCCACCCCTCGAATCCACAATGACTAATGAGCGGTAGGATAATGGAGATAAAACTCTTGCAACAGTACTTTACACAAAAGGGGAAGAGAAATTGCTTAGTGTCATTAGGAAAACTGGGATGAAAATAAGTGATGGAAAATTTATCTTGATGCTCAAGAAACTGAGCCACTGACATGAGACCATGCCCAGTCTGATTGCCAGGGATGGGAGGCAGAGAGGGGTGTCTGACTGTGGGCATCTTGCAGACTCCTGCCTGTGGTTTATAAAGTGCTGTGGATGACTGAGGGTAGAAAATACTGTAAGCACTGTCCTTTGGGGATTTACAGCCCTTAATGACCTCGGAGCTGTTCCAAAAAAAGGCTAGACCTCAGTGTTATCAATAATATTTGGCCAATACTACAGCCTGCAAAAGATGACTTTATCTGTGTTCAGTTTGACTGAATGTGTATATGACATTGGAAATAAGATCAATATGGGTTTTTTTCATTAGTAGTTTGCATGCTGAGAGTTGAGAGGGTCTGTGTTACTGTCAGAGACAGTCTCAGATGCATGCTGGTGAATATTTATGGCTAAAAACTTGTTCCTGTATTTGGGGTTTTAGATTCCACCTGTTTTAAGCCTCTTTTATACATATGGTGCCACATTAATAATAATAAACACTTTTTTTTAAGAGTAGACTTGTCAACTTGAATCGATGTGGGTTTTTTCCAGTTCAGATAACTTCAAAATTGCTCTGTTGACATGAATCATGATGCTTAGCTTTCATGCAGCATATAATCTCACATGCTCTAATGTTAATTAAATTCCAAAGAAGCAGTTTTCTGATCTCTCTACAGGGAGCTTTTTTGCCTTAAAGTGAACTACTGTGCTGAGATAGTCTCCACTATACCAGCATTACGTTCACTACATTAACTCAGTAAAGACTTTGGCATAAGACTTGTAGTTGAATCTCAGTAATCCCCTTTGCTTATCTGGAAACCCAGGGCTTCTGCACGGTGGGGTCTTACACTGGTGACTCATGGTGATATTAACCTTTCTGCTTCTTACAACACCCCGAGTGTCACATCATTCAAATGAGCCACACCAAGAAATGAGCAACATACACAGTGCTGCAAGGTGACTCTGTTTGCAAAGCCTTCTCTACTCTGATTAAGAATTGTTACCCTCTCTCCATCAACATTTGATTTTACTTGTCTGTGGAGCTTTAGAAAGGAGCTGGAAGAGTTTTGTCTGTCTAGAGTCAGCTTTCCCTCACAGACCCAAGTGCATTCTCACTTAGCAAATGGTTCAGAGAGTAGAGGGAGCAGGAGAAGAGAGAAGTGCTCTGGTGAGTTGGATGCCTCAGCTTTGCAACAGCCAAGCCCTCCACACATGCTGCACCCTTGGCTATCGGGTGAAGTTCTGGGAGAGAAAAGACATAACCAGTTCCCTAAAGAGAAGGGACATATTTCCCCATTTGGGGTGCATGCTAAAGGGGGCAGCTCTGCTCCTTCCAGGCTGTTGCTGGTTGCTCAGGTTTGAGGAAGAAAAGAGCCAAATGTAGTCTTTCTACCCAGGCAATAATTTGTGCATGGGGGAGAGCAGATAAAGTGGTCAGATAGTTCTTCAGTGAACAAAGGCTGGTCCTGCTGTTTAGTTACCAGGCAAAAAAGATTCCCATCAGAGATGTTTCCTCATCCCTGTTAAAAAAAAATAAAGAGAAGGAACAGTGAGTAAAACCCAAGCCTTGGTTGGTCCTGGGGCATATGAAAAATATTTGCCTCTCATAAGTGAAGTGATGGGACCACTTGTTTGGCTTTGCTGTGAACAAAGAATGAAATAGGAAATGCTCCTATTCAGGGGGAGAGACCTGGACATCTTTGAATCCACTTAGCATTATCTGTAGTGTCAGGATGTTAGTCCTGAGTGCTCTCAAATATTCCCAGAGGTTACTAGCACAAGCACTTGACTCAAGAAAAAGCTGAGACTTTTAAAGATGGATACAAAGAAAGCTAAACCTTACCCTGGGGTATCCAACACACCCTACACAGCCAATTAGTGCATTTCTCTCTCCATCCCAGCAGTGTGAGGTGTAAGGACACAGTGGTAAGAACGGGAGGTGTCAGGAGAACTCCTATTCCAGGAGAATAGGATATATGGGGTTGTGAGGAGAAAAATAATTGCAGGGTGCCTGAAAAGCTTGTGCAGCTCATCTTGCAGGATATACATGCTCTGAACAAAAGTCATGTGTCTGTGTTGGGGTTGGGGTTGGACAAGCACTGTTTCTGGGCCCCACTGTGGACTGAAATCCCACAGGGACAGGTCTCAAAGAACCTCAGGGATGGGAGGGGTTTGAGCAACCATTGTGGGTGGGAGGTAGGAAGAAGCACTTGAAAGTGCTCAAGGACTCTAAAAGGCAAACCTCACTGACAGCACCCCCAGCTGACCTCACCAATCGATGTGTGGTTATGTCTCAGGATCAAATCTAATATTTACACAACCTTGAGATTTCTTTATTAATGCAACTACTGCTGTTACTTGTTTTCTGTTGTTTTGGAGTGTTTGGGGTTTTTTTTGTTTTTGTTTGGGGTTGATATCACCTTTATACAGAAACACTCATTTTCTTGGGGATTCAGGTATATTAGTGCATTCTGGAAATATTTTCCAGGGGTATGTGCTAGTGAAATAGATCAAATCCTCTGTGATCCTCATTAACACACAACCTTGAATGGAGCATTTTTAATTCTCATTGTCATGAAGTGCTGCTAGACTGAGGTCTTCGTCCTCTATCAAACAATATTCCCATCACAATCAATGCCAGGTGTAAATAAAAGCAAACAATTTAGCCCATTGCTGCTTAAAAAACCCCAAAAAACCCACTTGTCATCCTTCAAGTCATTTCGTTTTTATTCAAGAAAAGGAAAAGACATTACACTATTGAACATTGGTCAGTACAGAACAGGGAATCCAAAGGTGTTTCATGGAAGAGCTAACACAGCTGGTCATTACCAACATAGCAGGTGACTTAATGCAGGGACAGTTTTACTGATTATTGAAAAAAAAATCTTTCTGCCCCAACGATGATCCTCAAGGTTTAACCTTTTTAATCCCAAAACATCAGATAAAATAGGAAGTCTAATATAGGTATATTTGCACTGGAATTATTTAATCTTCCAGTAGTGGTTGCACGTTCTCCTTTCAAGCAGCACCTTCAGAATAGTCACATTTGCCCTAATCAAAGAAATGGAAGTTAAAACAAGTGCAGGTTTGCTGTCCATTAACGTGAATAGGAAATGCATGTTGCGAAAATGCCTCTCAATACAAGTACCAGTAACTCAATTTGGAATAACTTGTGGTTAGTGGGATTTGCTTTTAAGCAACTGCGTTCAAAAATGTAATACAGCAGTATTGGGAAATGGTTTAGATTAAGAAAATAATGTAAAAATCATTTTTGGATTTATTTTTATTAAATTTTCTTCTTGTCACAAGCCCAGAGCTTGATGTTGCAAATGGCTGAGAAGCTCGTGGGAATTGGTAAATACTTTGCAGTACCATGTATAGGAGGCAGCTGAGAAGATTTTAAAGCACTTTGGAGGAAAGATGTTTGTATCTGAGATGGAGATGAAAAGCTGTGCAGGACAAATTGTGTCAGAATTGCCATACTGGGCAGTGAAACTCTTTTTTAGAACATCAATGCAAATTTGTTCCCTCAGACATGGGGCCCATTTGGCCCAGTACCCTGTTTCATTTTTCCAGCTGCAAACTATTTTCAGTTTAGTGGGGTTGTTGGGCCCTGTGTGGTTTGTAGTCAGAATTAATGACTGTTCTTCTAAACACCTCTCCATTCTCTTCTTTGATGTATGGAAACCCAACATCCTTTGGCAAAGGATTTTCTAGCTACCTGAGAAACCATACTGTTTTATTTGTCTTGAAGTAGCTTTCTACTTGCTTCATTTGATGGTCCTTAGGTCTGGTTCCAGAAGAGACTACAGAGAGCTGATCCCTTACTTTCTCTCTCCAGGCCACCTGGGAGTTTGAAGACTACTGTTATATATTCCCTCAGCCACATTTTTTTTCACCTGGCAGAAGGCATTGAATGCTCAGTCATTCTTTGTTGGAAAGCTGTCTATACCTTCAGCCATCCTTGTTGCTTTGGAAATCTTCCCAGTTTTTGGCTGTGCTCCCTGGGAGCAGGGTACCAGCACCACCCTGACTCCTTCAGGTATCTGCAAACCAAGTATTTGTACAGTAATATGTAGCTGTCCAATGTTTTAGTCTCTATTTCTAACTCATTAATCCCAACATATGCTTTCCCTCTTCACCATGATCAGTTGTTGGGCTGATGTGTTTGTGGCACTATTATGTCGTACCCTCAGACCTTGCTGCTGAGTGGTGATGGTCAGCCCAGAGCCCATCACTTTGTATGTGAATTTAGGATTGTTTACACCATTTTACATGTCTCTACATGGCTTTTATCTGCCATTTCACTGCTAGGCACCCTCAGGTCGTCCTACAATTCCAATCTGCCCTTAGTCTCACTGCTCTGAAAGCTCCATGCCATCAGCAAACATTGGCATCTCCCTGTTTACCCTCTCTCCAGGTCATTTATAAATGTGTGGAGCAGCAGAGCTCCAGCACAAACCCACACATGACTCCATCAGTCATCTCCCTCTGCCTTTCTCTCCTGCCCTCTGATCCTCTCTATTATCCATTCATTTCTTCCTGTGAAGAATTTCTCTCATTTAATTCCCTTCAAAACCTTTGGAGAGGGACTTTGTCAAGGTTTATTTAAATTCAAATAATCTCTATTAATTTATGACACCGGTACTCACACTCTACAAAACTGTCCCACTGTTGAGCTTCCTGTGTCCCACTGCCTACAAACATTAATCCTCCATCTGTCCCTTTGACTTCTCTGTGTCCTCTGATCCTCTGGTAAGGACACCAAGTACAACCGCTCAGGAAGTTCTGTTGCTTTTGATTAACTGTGAACATTAGCAGTTTTCAACCCTCTGTTTCGGGTCAGTGGTAGGAAAAATACCCCAGAGATTGATTGCAATAAGAGGATTTATAAATCTGTTGTCAAAAAAGAAACACTGAGCCAATGAGGCAGATAACCAAAAAAGTAGCAAGTACAGAAGCCTCGTTTTTGTCTTAACCCTGAAAGCTTCTTTTCTATAGCAGAAATCATACAGATGAGCATAAAATATTTTCTGATCCAATTTGCTGAGAGATTGAACTAAAAGAAGTCACTGAAATCATGTAGGATTTCTTGCAGTGTGGACATGTTGCTTATGTACATCTCAGTAGGTCTTGGCTGCACAAGAACTTTTGAATTTTTAATGAAAGATGCCTAGAGATGAAATATTCAACACCTCTTTCTGTAAAGTCCAACTCCCCTTACTGCCACTGCAAGCAATGCAAAGGGCAGTGTTACTGCCTGTTGCTCCAAGTGGTTTAGAGTGATGGATGGAAAGAAAGGCTTTTCTTTTAAAGTTGGATATAGTTTGCAAAGATCACTAACCTTGAACTGAATCCTGCAGTTCTTACTATGATCAGTGGGAGTTTCATAGTTGAAACTTCTATTAATAGAGGAAGATTGTAATCAAGTGAGAACTAGGCAAAATCTTGACTCTAATTTTTTTGAGAAAAAGAATTTAGAAATCAAAAAGCCTCCTCTACAAAGATTGAATGGTATAGAGAGATTCTTTAAATCCTCTGAAAGAGAAATTAATTGTTCTACAGTCTGCCCAGAGGTGACCTACAATTGGTGCCGTCCCCTTCTTTTGATTAATTTTAAATTTCTCTCTTAATTTCTGGGAGAAATCTTTAAAGAAACCCTCCCATTAAAGTGTGCATTTTCCCTCTTGGGAGCTGGAAACATTTCTACTGTGTCAATGGGAAACTGTAGTTCAGGACAGGAAACTTTAAACATGAATTGGCTCCAGTGAAAACTGATAGAAACTGGTAATCCATGTGCATTACAGCACTGGCTGATCAATAGTAATTCAGGGATAGAGTGGCGTGGCGTCAACTGAGAAGTATTTCAAGCCTTGATTAGTTGTTCTCCTTTTCCATTGGGACTGTAGTGCAATCTTCACTTATAAAGACATGTGATCTGAAAGCCTCAGGCAGAACAATCCTTGTTTTCACAGGAGAAGCTTTTCTAGGATGCAAAAGCTTTTACATCCTCATCATTCTTCCTAAAAGCTGTGTCTTCTCCACAAAATTATATATTAAAGAGAAAAAGAAAAAAAAGCAAGCTTAGGATGGCATCAACATCACAGCCTCTGCGAGGTAAAACGGCATGTAAAAAAATATTTTGGGCAGTGTTTCCTCACGTCTGCTTCATTCTGTCTCTCGTCATCTATGCTTTTCTTGGGGCTCTCATGTTTTCCCACATTGAAGGTAACCGGAAGGTAGAATTTAGTGAAGACTATAGAAAATTTCTGCAGAATCTGACGTACCTCGCCAGAAGTTTATCAGGTATGTACTGGAATTTCAGAATTACTTAATTGTACAGGAACTCACTCATTCCCTTGGGGTTTTTTGAATGAGATTTTTTTGCTTTTGAGGACATTCTTCAAAATACTAACGGCTGACCCTGCAAAGAGGATTTTCCCTCTGCCTAGCTTATGACTGCTGTTTCCTTCCTTAGCTGTGATTTTTAACTGCAGACTTTCCCAGCACTTGTGTTCCTGCCTGAAAAGACACTTCTCAGGTGCCTGTGTTCTTCTTGCCCAGGTCACCTGAGGTCCTTAAAGACCAGCTGAGATTCCTGTGGCATTTCCTTCTGTTTTCTGGGGAGACTGCAATCTCTGTCTCAGAAAGTTTCTCCAGCTCCCTCTCTCCTGCCCTGAGCTCCCCCACCTGAGCCCCCCCTCTGGTAATGGGATGCTCAGCATGAGACTGGTGCAGTTCTGCACCCCAGACCCAGCGATGATGATGGAGGGGGTAGAGGGGGAGAGAAGGGCAATAAATCCTCCTGGATCTGTGCTGGGGCTCACACACGGTTTTGGAGTTTCCCTAAGGTAGCTGTGCTGACACAGTGATCTGTTTTGGGCAATCAACGCTGTAGGTAATGTCCTTTGAAACAAGGCTCAGCCGTGGGGACGAGGAACAAGGGGTGCAGGCTCTGGGACTCACAGCAGGGCGCTGGGCACTGACATCCAAGTGGTTCATATCACTTACCTACTGTTGACTCCACATTTCTGATGCTGTTGTGTCAAATGAAGAATAATCTCCTGGGGGGTCCAAAATGAAACAGGACATTCAGGCTGGAAGATGACAGTCCCATCTTCCTGCAGTGCTTCTTTATGCTTATTTTTATTTGTTCCTTGTTTCTTTATTCACCAAAGCCACAGAATCCACCTGATTTTTTCAAGGGTGGAGAGGTTTAAAGGGGAGGGTAAGAAGGTGAATATTTTTATCTTCTAAAAGAATATGAGCAAATTCTCAGCTGGAATAAACTTCACTGGAATAACATGCTGGCTGCTCACTGAGTGATAGTCTGCAAATACTCACTGTGTCTCCTGCTGTGACTGTGACAGATAACATGACAGAAAATGACGTGAAGTTTAAGAAAGAAATCCATGATCTTCTCAACACAGCTGAACAAGACTGGTTTGTTAATCCAAAAGAAAAATGGAGTTTCTTTGGGTCTCTCTTTTTTTGCTGCACAGTATTCACGACTGTGGGTAAGTTCAGAGGTAAAGTAAAATCCTACAGAAACAATTGCTATTGCTGCTTCCTCTAATGCATTTCTTCCGGAGAATTAAAAATACTCCAAACAAACAAAAAAATCCCCTCCTGAACTCAAAACCCATATCCCCTTGAATTTTTCTCCTGAGTATTGATGATGAGTCTGCCAGCAGCTCTGCAAACACAGAGATGTAGCTGAGTCACAGGAACAGAATTTGGTAACTAATTACACACTAATTAGCTGCATCATTACATATATACTGTAACACATACTGGTATATAACATGTGCACAGAACTTTTATATTACAGTAAAAAGAAAGCTGCATTTTTCAGTCCAACCTCATCCTTCCCACTATTGTGTGTTCCACTGGGTAATGTTCTCTTCACTGGAAAAGGTAATCCATATTGCATATATTGTTTGTCAACTGCTTCCATGTTATTTATGTCTAATCCAGCTTTCTTCCCCTATAGGTCTATAAGTAATCAGTGTGTTGTTCACGTTTCTCTGAGTACAGTACACAACAGTGTTTAAGTGACACCTCTGAATTCTTTAATTTTGACTTCATATTCCAAAGGAAGAGCTAGATCAAATAGAAACATATCCTCTGATTTTGGCTCTCTCTGCATTGTTAAATACAACTGCTCATGCTCATTCCCACAGATATTTTTATCCCTTTGCTAATGTTTCTCAAATGCTGGCAAATACAGGAACTGTCTATCTAAATTTGTCAGAATCAAAGCTGGATGGGAAATATTCCCACAGCGTTGTATCAAATTGCAAAGACATTTCTCCACTGCATCAGGATACACTCAAGGTCCCAGCATGGGCATGCATCTCAAAGTAAAATTAAAACTGAATCTTAAAAAAGAGTTTATTCCATACAAGGAATAGTGTGAGTGCTAATACACTCACTTGGAACATTTGAGTGCTGTCTGAGTCACAGCACAAGCTTAAACCTCAGACTGATGTCTTAGATGACTGTTCAAATTCAGCTTCTTGCAGCTCCTGAGTTTGAGGACAGTGATCTACATGGTCAGAGACACATACTGGAAATGTGACCAGAATCCTCACCCCTGTGAATATTTCCTGGTACAAACATAGCAGCTCAGAATTTTTGAAAGGGGATGTTTTATCAGAAAGCTTTGACTTCAACAAACTGATGAAAAGCCTATTGTTGAAAACCTTTTCCTGGGATGTATTTGCCCACCTCCATTAATGTGGGAGTTGATAAATGTCCTCACAGACACTGACCCACCATTTTTATTTCTAAACTGCCAGTATTTTTTTTTCCTTCATAGCACTGAGCATTAATGCATCTTCCTCAGGTTTTGACCTGAGTTTTGGGGTCAGTAGCAAACCTGGAATATTTGTTTCCAATAGATGTAATAGATGGCTATTTCTATTGTGGGAGGTTTTGTTGTTTGCAGTGTTAGGAACTGATAAATTGCCTCAGGGTACAATTAAATTAGCTACCTTTAATTAGCTAGGAGATTTGAGGCAACAAGTCTTAAGTCTGGTGGTCTAAACTGTCATCTCTTCACTGCCTGGAGAGGATGTCTAGTGGCTCAGCTAGGATAGATTTCTCGTTAGCTAAATTTAAGCTCAGGATAAGTTTTAAGCCTTGAAACTGCACAAGGTATCCTTAATGCACAGAAATTGATAAAAAAAAGGAAATAATATCACTCTGTGAAATAACTATGATAATTAATCTTCCCCAATTTCTTCAACAGTAAAGGTTAACATTCCCAGTTAACCTGTGGGTAACGGAGTGACCAAGGATAATATTTCAGTGCCTCACAGCAAAGCAGGGACCAAGATTGGGTTCAGACCAAAGGCTATGGCAGCCATTAGTGAAAACACAAATGGATGAAGTAAATGAAGGAAACTGTACCTCAACACATGAGCTAATAATCTTACAGGCTAAATACTTGGCCTAGAAGATCATCTAGAAAAGAGCAATATTTTTGCAGAGACAACATAAATGCTTTATGGTTTTTTTGAGAATGAGGAGAAAAATAGTTCTTAACATTTAATACAGTTACTATAATACTGATGTTTTCTCTCATTAAAATGGAAAAGCACTATCTTACAATTTAGGTTTCATATCCAATATGTTAGAGGAAGGAAATATAAATACCCAAATTGAATTTAGGGGAAGGACATATCTTCTGCTACCATGTTATGTAAGGCTGTGTGTCTGGTAGAATTTCTTTGTTTGTTGTAATCGATATTTGTAAGCTTTTATATTCTAAAGTAAACAAGCATTTCCTCATGTGATAAACAAATGTGTCCTCACTTGATCCTTTGTTGTTCTGAGTACATTTAAGGGACTCTGAAAACTATGAAGTCAGTACAGACACAATATCAATGCAAAATGTGCCACTAGAGCTAGAGCTGACAAACCAGGGACAATTTCAGATTCTATCAGTTTGCTGTTCATCACATGCAGTTCTGATTGGGAAATGAAGTTTGAGTTATAAGTCTCATTGCCCCAGTCTGACCCATAGTGCCCTCAGCTCAAATCCTCTGTGCAGACATCCATGGGCCCAAGACCTCTCTTGTCTTGCCCATGGGTCTTCCTTAACCTAGACCCCCAGGTCAGGAAACCTTTGTGATAGCAGTCTCCAGCAGGACAGAGACTGCACACCAGTCTTGGGATGGCCCAAACCTTTTGTTTCACCTCCATAAACATCCTCTTGTTTTCAGCCAGATAAGTCCCACAAGTGCTTACAACCTAGGAAGAGTTAATTCAACAGAAATGGCAAACTCCAAATTTCCAGGTACTTGGAGAGGCACAATCCTTGCATTAGTATCAAGCATTTGGGACTCAGAAACTTTAACAGCATCAAAGAAAAGCCAAAATGAACAGTATGCTCTGGACTAAAGATTTGCTTTTGAAAACTGACAACAATAAAAAGTTCAGAGGACATGAATGTCTAATAAATCACAATGTTCTCTCTCTTTCCTTCTCCCCTCTCTTCCTCTTCTTGTTACTATTCAAGGTTATGGCAATACCTACCCTGTGACACGGATTGGGAAATACCTCTGTATGTTGTATGCTTTGTTTGGTATCCCTCTGATGTTCTTAGTCCTGACAGACATGGGAGACATCCTTGCGACTGTTTTATCCAAGTCTTACAATGAATTCAGAAAACTACAGTCAAAAATTCTGGCCTCTAAACTCTGTTCTGGATCCACATGTAACAAAAGGAATGAACTAAAATCCGGAGCACAGTCTAAAATAGTCATCAACGAGCCCCTGACGATTATGGAAGTGCTGAAAAGTCAGTCGAGTGTGAAAAGGAGGCTGATCAAATATCGCAATGTTGAACTTTTTGAAATGCTAATTGCCAGAGAAAATGAACACACAAAACCAGCAAGAAATAAAAGCATTGAGAGATGGAGTTCATGCCCTGAACTTGCCAGGGGAAAGACAATGTCCAGAGTAATAGAGAATTTTGACAAAATAGGGAAAGAGTTAGAGAAATTAGATGTGCCCATTGTATTAATGGTGCTCGTTATCTTTGTGTACATCTCCTGTGCAGCTGCTATTCTTCCAAAGTGGGAAACCAATTTGGATTTTCAGGAAGCCTTTTATTTCTGCTTTATCACCTTGACCACTATTGGATTTGGAGATACACAACTGGAACATCCCAAGTTTTTCTTGTTTTTTTCCCTCTATATTATTATTGGCATGGAAATTGTCTTCATTGCTTTTAAGCTGGGCCAAGACCGCTTAATTGTTTTGTATAAAAAGGTGATTTCATTTTGTGCGGAGAAAAAGATGCCATCAAAGAAGATATATCCAAAATAAGAGCAGTCACTTCTCCTTCCTCTGTAAGCATTGGCCACTGCAATGAGATGAAACTGTTTCTGTGCATTTCTGCCCAGGGCTGGCAGGTGCCGTATTTTCTTCTGATTTCCTCTGAGAAATTGCTGTAAAAGGGCTGAATACCTCAGGAGGCACCTGGTGGAGGCATCTCAGGCAGTACCTTCCAACAGGGTCCCATCTCCTAAATAAGCAAAGAAGATGCTGCATGATGAAGAAGCTGAAGGCTCTCCCTGCCAGTGCTCCCCAACTTATTTTGCAAAGCTCTGACTCTTAGCAGACTTTCTGTCCTCCCTGCCACAGCAAGCCAATTCAGGATTTTTTTTTTCAGTACCTGTCCAAGCAAGGCCCAGGTCACCTGGCAGGTCTTGCCCTGCCACCTTCTCTTCAGCCAGGGACAGGCTGGTTGTGTCTGTCAGCACTGAACTGGAGCTGGGGAGGGGAAGAATGAACCCAGCTGCTCTTTTCTCATGACTGTGTGCATTGCAAACATCACACCTTTGTACAGGACAGAAAAATGCTAAACTGAAAGGAGAGGCACCAAATTTTTTTTACATCTTTGTCACCTGTCCAGAAATCAGTCAGAAAATTGTTCACTGGCTCAGGTTCTGAATCCACTCCTTTTTACAGGTATGATTTATCATACCTGTACTCATCACTGAATCAGTGTGTATCTCATGGTGTCCATCTACAGAGGTGCTTATGGCAATTCTGCTCCTGAGATGGCACCTGGGGAAGGCACACAGCAAACCTGAAGGTGATGACAGCCATGCAAGCTCCATGTCCTTGCTGATAAAGAAGCATGTGTTGGTATACTGATGGCAGAATTCCTCACCCCTGATCCAGATTTCACCCTGCACAGCCTGCTTGACTTCTGGGAGCTCCTTGGCCCACTTGTAGAAAGAAAAGCCTGCCTGTTCCACTGCAGTGTGGGGACAATCCTGTAGTTATATACTCGTGGTGCAAATTATTATGCAAATAATGTTGTTTCATCAAGACTTTGCTTATATTATTCATCCTTTGAACTGTTATCAATGCTAGATTTTTTCAGAAAAAAATAATAATTTAGAATAAAACTATATGACTATTATAAAAGAAACCACTGGCTTTAAATACCCACCTTTTAACTTGTAGATGATATGCACGCCCATTGAACGTGAATGATATCTCCAGATAATGAAAAATGCTTGATTATGAAAGAATGTACATTATTTTCCATTCACAAATTTATCATTTGAAACTGAAATTTACAGAATATTTACATAGTATCTTATGTCTGTTATACTCCATGTGCATGGTAATATGTATTCAGTCCTTATTAATAATTAGATGCAATTAAGCACTGATTATATGCAAAATATATAATGACTGATAGTATATAGAAAAGTGTTTTTTATAAATGACAATAAAAAATACAGAGGCTGAAAGAAACCCCAGTTAACTTTTTTATGTTTGCTGTGATTTTGGCCTTACATGGAAAGTGTCTTTGTTCATATTGCTACTCTCATATTACTTAATTTCATGTCTGTAGATTAAAATCAGTGTAGAACTTTGGAAGCTTTCTGAAATCAGTGGAAGGACTTGGATGATTGAAAGTGCTTTGGATCAGAAAGCTGCACTTCCTCTCCCCACAGTTTTTCCTTGTGATAAGCCTAACACTGTCAGCATTTCTAAGAACTGGTATTTGTATAATTACATTTGTTTCCTCATATCAGTGAGATCTCATTTGTGGGGAGCAGTTAATCTTCAATTTATCCCCTATAGATTTCTCATTCACATAGTACCTTAATACCTTCACATTTACTTTATGGATTCAGGGAATTTTGCCTGGATTTGCAGTAAGGATTCTGCACCAAATCATTCTACTTATGGCCAAGAGGTGGCAGTAAACAACTTTCCTTCCTACAGAACCTGTCAGTTATGGGGAATAAAAATATATGTTATAGAAGGAGAGAGAACAAATCATGTCACCATTACCCTCTATAAAACAATAATGCACCTGACTGCTGAACATAATGCACAGCTCTGGGCCTTCACCTCCCGAAGGATATGTAAATTTGGAAAAAGATTATAGGCCTGGGTAAAGCATAAACAAAGATAGGGAACAACTTCCATACAAGACACATACAGTAGGTCTCTAGTCTGAAAAGAGGTGAGAGATTGATGGAAAGATGTGTAACATTACAAGGGCACAGAGAAGGGAAACAAGAAATGATGGAAGGATTTTTAAATATCTTTCATTATGAGAGCTTGGGCTGCCAAATGAAACCCACATGTGACAGGTTTAAGAAAAGAAACAGAAAGAAGAGAAAATGGTGCTTCGCACAACATGTAATTAAGCTGTAGATACTCCTTGGCATGGGAGGATGTGGAGATTAAAAGTTCACATTAGATCAATGGGAGATGGGATAAAACCATGAAAGAAAAACTTGAAAAACAATTAAATACAAAGATAACAATTCTGGCTCAATAATCACTGAATTTCAAATTGGCAGATGAGGAGGGAGCCTCTCTATATACTTTACTCTCCTTGTGTTCTTCCTTTGCAACCTGCTATTTCTCAAGAGACAGAATACTGGTCTGCACCATCTTGTTTGGTCCTGATTTCCACACCTGTAATGCATAGAAACATATTGCTATATAGCTAAAAAATTATTCAGCAAATCCAACTTCTGAATAGATATTTTATTTCATATTTGTTAGCCAGGTAGACAAACCAGTACAGTCTGATTGTGCAAAACCCTTCACCAAAAATTGTGATTTAGTTAACACAACACAACCAGTCTGCAGTAAATGTAATGTGGTCATTTGGCCTTTTGTCATGAATCTAAAGGAGGGTGGAGAGCTGGACATACATTCCACTGTCAGGTGTAAAAAGGTGTTCATGTCATCTGCTCAGGTGCACTAAAAGAGTGATCCCACACAAACAGGAGTTTCTGGCCCTGAATCTCTTTACTCCCAAAGTTGGGAGCCAGTTTCCCAGATGACAGAGAGGTGTGCAGGAGTCTTGTGCCAACACTGACAGCAGCAGCAGCTCCGTCTCTATAGCAGGATCTGAACGTAGCTCAGTAAATACAGTTATAGAGCTAATGAAAACGAAACAAAGTGGTGAGTAATGGCTCATTTAGTGAGCCTCAGGCATAAATATTTATGAGTTGACTGCTCTTATCATGGGCTAGATCCTAGAAGAATTCACACTCTCTGCCCACAGAAGTTTTCGTTCAACAAAGTTGACATGGAGATCAACTTTGTTTGCATCAAAGAAGTACAAAATACTGCTTTTCATAACTTTTTGTTCTGTCACGTCCCACATGAGATGGTGGATTAGATGTGAAGGAGTTCCTTGAAGAACTTTTCTATCAGGAAAGACGTGACTGATGGGGAAAGAGTTGCTTGATGTGTAACCCACAACGGATATGAGTTATTACCGACCCAGCTGGAGAGCTTTACAGATCAAATGCACTTGACGCTTAGGGATGCTGGATCAATCACCCCTGATTGGGCCAAGATGGCAGCTGTCACGAGCACTTAGGAGAAGGGAGGAGGTACTCCTGGTGTGGGAATTACAGATGGAAGGTTGGTGGAATGAGTGGAGGGAGTGGAAAATAATCTTTGGGCAGAAGGGTTGGGGGAAAAATGACAGCGACAGCAGAGAAAGGGGTCATTTTCTGTATAGATATAAATATGGTGAAGAGATGCTTGAGAGACTGAAAATATGGTGAGGTCTGGTGCCTGTGGCTTGGGAAGGTTTGTGTAACCAAACTGTGGCTGGAGAGCCCTTCTTAGACCAACACAGTGGTTATGATTTGTGGGCTCCAATACAAGTGTCACCATCAGCAGCCATAGGGAGGGCAGAAGAGTCTGTGCAAAGAAGCCTTCAGAGAGATCAAACAGAAGGAAGGTACAGGGTCTGGACTGAAAATCCATTATTAATGAAACCATCAAAAATTTTCCTCTTACTCTCTGCTTTGTCATTTAGAGAATGACAATTCCATCAGGAGTATCTTTTGCATGAGCAAAAGAACACTCAGGAAATTCTTTGTGGGATGTAGGACTTGTCATCTGTGTGCCAGTAGTTCAGATGTAGTCCAGATTTTAGTGTACTCAGTGTTAACAGCATCTGAGAGCACTTTGATGGCCTTTATGCTTTTTCAACTTGTTCCAGGTGTAGGTGCTCCCACATCACACCCACACCCCCCTCAGTATAATGAATGCTAATATAATAGCCTGTGTGGTGGCAGACTCAGCAGAGGCAAAGGCTGGGACTCCAGAGGAGAGGAGTCCCTGCAGTCCTCTTTGCTTCCAGGTTCCTTGCATATCTTGTGATCCTTATTTCCAGAGCACAGGGTGCATCAAATGTAACATGTGTGGCTGTTGCATGAATTATAAGTGTTTAGTGAACTCAGAAAGATGGGTATTATCTTTTTCCCTGGCTTTCATAAATGTAACATTCTTATTTTTATTTTTTACTTCTGTTTTTATGTATTATCATTATTCAACTTCACAGGCTGTATTCAGCTGTTCTGCCAGGCCATACTATGTTCTAAGACCAACTTAGAATATTTAGTTAGCATACCTTTTGTTTTCTTTCTTACCTTATGTACCATATATAAGGTAGAAAGTCCAGTTCTCAAGCCATCTGAAATGACAGCCTGCGTTACACTGAGCAAGGGAGATCAAGCTGCTCAGGATAAATTTCAATTATCTTTGTTAAAGTGCATAGGCACAGATGGTGACAGAAATACTAAGAATTTGCTCCATCACTCATAGCAAATAATAGCTGTGTGAAGACAACAGCTCTCTCATATATGAAGCCAATATTTTTAGGATGGCAGCCTGAGGTCTAAATGCAAACTTTCATGAGCAATGAAGTTCATGACTGTATTATTTGTTCGTGCCAATAGCTGGCTGTCTGCACGTGATATTCATTAGAGAGTATTAGGAAGTGCTTGAACAAATGTTAGTTGGATTGTGCCCTTATGGGTTTGCATGCGAATCTGAGCTGTTTTTTTTCTCTTTGAGTTAAAAATTCAGTCTCTCAGTAGATAAAATCTAGTTCTTTTGAGGTTAGTTCAGGCTTTTTCAATCTGATTAAAATCTCAGTGTCTGGCCATGGATAGAATCCTTCCACCACTGAACTTGTGTATAAAATTTTATGTCTGTGAATTTTCAGAATGCACCAGAGTCCAGAGGAAATGCAAAGAAATGGGCAAGAAGAGAAGGCAAAGCAAAGCAAGAAAAGAGTAGCAATTTGACAGTGAAAAATGAATTGTTGTGTTAAGCATCTTCTGATGAGAAATCAGGGTAATGATGTTGTCTAATAACATTGATTCATTACATTATCTGCTTCCATAAAGTCCTGTGTGAACAGGAAAAGTGAGAGAGAGACCACCACAAAATCAGCATATAAAATTGCCAATGTGCTTGATGTGCTGCTGGAAGAGAGTTATTTGATTTGCTGTTCAATGCAGACTGTCATCATGCTCTCTGATCTGCACTCTGTGGGGGAAAGCCACCTGTTTGCTGCCTTTTGTCACACGTGACAAAAAGATTTGAGAAACAGAACCAGAGTTGGGTGCTGGGGTTCTCATGGTGGATATAAGATGCTGACATTCTATATTCTCCCCACTTTACACTTTTCTTGTGGCAAGCAATAGAAGATTTTGCTGCTAAAGGAATTTGGGAGTTTGGGGAATTCAGTGTGTGTATGAAACCTGCTCACCAGCTTGATAATACACATGGTTTTAGGCTGTTTTTCTCTCTCACAACCACCCAAAGTCTCAGGAGGGCACTGACTGCCTAGATTTCACTGATGCTTAATGGATAGTTTTCAAAATACACTTGCCAGCCAAAAGCTGTAAGTGTTTTCAAAACAAATCTGAGTTTACAGGTGGGGTTTTGGTTGGACCGCAAAATGCTGCTGGTCAAAAGAGGGCTTGTGAAAAGGTTTTAGCAATTTCATCTTTGAATGGCTCCATGAGACGAGCCATTCATGTGAGTCAGAAGGGAAGGAAATGAAAGAGGAAGTTCTTTGTGATCCCTCCTGTGTTGCTGTAGCTCCAGCTTCTCACACAGAGACAGTGACGTGTCAGGTCACTCTGCTGATGAAAGAGGACTGGCTTTCTCCAGGGCTCAGTCCAAGTTCTTCCATATCTTTGCAGTTTCTGGGAAGAGAAAACAAGAGAGCAAATGGAGGCTCCTGAACTTTCCTTGGAGTTTAAGAGCAGGGCATGATTTGCTGTATTAAGAACTGTGCTTTTCTCACTGGGTCTATAGGGAAAAGGTGCATACTTGGGCTAACATTTGACAGACAACAGCACCTCTTTTCTATCTGCTCTGCTAGAAAAGTTATGCTTTTGCAGCAATTTGTTCTGCTGATGAAATGAACACATTCTGTGCTCAAAGAGATTGACTGGTATGTAGACGTGTTTGCCTTATAGAAAAACCCCTTCTAAATGCTACTTAAGAAACAGAGGGCTGAACTCTGATCTTGAAATCCATGGCAAAGCTCTTGTTACCTTTAGATGAACCAGATTTGGAAAGAAGTTTCAAATAGAATGTTTTTCCATTTATCACTTTGATTCTGGTTTTAGAAGAGCCATTTCACATCTAAACTGTCCTTTTGAGGGAAGGTTTTTCCTACACAAAAGTGGCTAAATTACTGATGGTTGTTATTTGTATTTTCTTTTTCTCATGAAAGGGCTGGCTATTTTCCTATGCCAGCAGTAGGGACCTGCAGTCAGGACATGATGACAGATTCCAGAGGCAGGGAAATTTCTACATGAAATAAACCAAGATTTTCTTGGTCAAAATCAAACAAACACTAAGATGTGTTTTATACCTACATTAAGCGTTCATGAGGTTATTAATCACTCCTTTTGTGGCTAAGTTTGCTGTTGTCATTGGCTTTGGACAGAGTTCCCCATCTTGGTTCCCATCAATGGTCCAGCATGTCCCTGAATCCTCAAGCAGAGCCTGACAAGTGTGACATGCTCCCTGGGACACAAAGGCTCACCCCGTGACAGGTCAGAGGTTTACTTCTTCCTTGAAGAAGCATGGAAATTCCCTCTGTTGGCCTTGTTTGCCATTAAAAGAGAACAGGGAAGCAGAAGCATCAATAATGGCAATACTATAGACACAGCAACTAAGGAGGTCATTAAACTCAGTCTCCAGGTGATTTTAAAGTAGATTTCAGGGATGATGTTCAAATAAACACTTTGACTTGAGCTTAATTGAAGTCTAGTGTTTTTAAAGTCAGGCATTTTATTTTTTTCAATTATAAGCTTTTACCAATGGGAACAGGAAACCGTGCCAGAAACTGTTCTATGAGTTTCTACTGGTTGGAAAAAGGTGTCATAAAAAAGCATTAGGGAGTCTGTTTCTGTAAAATTGTCCAGCCTACCACTTCACACAGAAGGATTTGAAGTGGCCGGCTTTGGCAAAAGCTGCTTTGATCTAAAAATCTCACCTGCTTTTTAGTCTGAATAGCATCACAAAGGGGCTATACAACCTTTCAGAGTAGCTCAATTATAAATAAGGAGGTCAAAAGATTTGAGCCTTGACTGTCATTTCACATCCAACAGTTTCAGAGAGAAGCAGCTCTGTCAAATTCAGGAAAAAAATGATTAAATTATAAGCCCAACATGAGATTGGGGTCAGACTCCTTGAATTTTGTTAATAATTATTCTTTCTGGTGTATATTATTTTGATTATGGCAGTTCCTTGGAGCATCTTGGATAAGGACCTTAAGTCACCATCATTTATCTGGGAGTTTCTAGCTCCATGCCTGCTGCAGCATGAATCTCTGTAGCTAAAGCAGCCCTTATCACTTCCTGCCTGTGCTGGCTAAGCAAGAAAGAAAAAATCTTTATGGCACGTGTACAAATATGTGCCACTGGGTGATTGAGTAGATCTGTGAAGCAGCTGCGGTGAATTTCAAAAAAGAAGAAACCCGGTGAAATCGAAGCTGTGGATGCAGAAGCCTCATCCAAGACAATGGTATTTCATGACATGGGAAGTATCTGCATTGCTTGTCTGTCCTCCTCCAGCTGTGTCACTTCACCCCCCAGCTGTGGTCCAGCTCATGGACACTGGACCTGAGCAATCAATCAGTCAATGCCTGACCAGTGCACTATTTTTGAGTGTTAGTATTTAGAAACAACTTTAGTGGTCTCTGCATAAACCTCCTGGATGAGTCTGAGTACTGAGAAAAGTGTGAGTTTGTCCGTCTTAGGTTAGCTTTTAGCAATGACCTTGATAACTCTTGTTCAAGATGCTTGAAGTTGCCTGGAAAGCTGGAAGAGCAGTGTAATCCAGCACAGCAAGAATTTGACAAACACAGAGCAAGGAAAACACTTTCTCCCCAACCAGAATGAGGAAAGAGAAATGTGATAAATCTGCAAAATTGCAAATCATTGAGCACATTTTATGAAACTGGACTAGAAGGCACGTATGTCAGAGAAGTGTTTTTACAGAGCTGTTCATAGTCATATTATTATATTACCAAGATTAAGTGATTTACAGTAAGAGAATCTGTGTTCATGAGTCCAAGAGCTGGAACAGGTGCAGAAAAGAGATCAGTCAGGAGAGCAACCACACTTGAATGCTTGTTATTTGGTAAGAGGGGACTGAGGGAGACCAACAGATCCTCAGAGGAGACATGTTTCATATCAGAGCCTGCCTGGCTCACTTTCTGAAATATTTGTCAAAATTGGACAGAAATATGGTAAGCTGGAAGAGAGATTCATAGCAAGAAGGCCTTGAAACAACAGGATTTAACAGAAAGGAAAGCAAAGCAGGTTATTATGTCTGAGAGAGCTGGGCAATGTACGAGTGGTCTGATAGGTTACAGCTGTCAAACATGGCAGGGAGATGAACTCCTGGCCATTGGATGGCCCTTCCTTCACTTCTGCAGTCCTATATGGATCTTTGGAGGTAGTAGAGCACCCTTTCAGTCTGTTAGCTCTACAGAGAGTTCTCTGTGTCCCTGCAGTCTGGAGAATGCACCCCTTCTGATTCCTGCAGGATTAACATAAGGATAACCTCTCTAGATTGACTTTTTAAATTTAATTTTTAGTCCCAGAAAGCACAGTGAGTGAAAGGAAGTTAAATTTGTATTTGCAAGTGGAAAGAAATATGCATAAAAAACTGTTCACTCGAGCTAAAGTTCTCTTCAAGTCCCAGAGCCTTTTAAACCACACAGACCCCTTACGACCTCCTCCTGGTATAAGATGAAGAGAAACCAAAGCGCCAAGAGGAGAGCAAAGCAGAGATGCTGGACACAGCCAAAGTCTGTCAGGATGCCAAGGGCACAAACAGGCCTAATGTCCCTGCCCAGGGCCCCTGAGACTCCCCCCACCCTGCCTAGGACAAGCCCAGGGCCATCAGTCCTTGCCCCAGCCATGGCATAGGATGCCAATCTCCAGCTCCCCCCAGCCCTGCTCTGCCTGACCATGGTCCTGCTGAGCTGGGCTGACCCTCTGACTGAAGTCCCACCCTGGCTTCTATTGGTCCTGATCTCAGAAATTTCTGTATCTAAATATTAACCATAACTCCTGCATCCTTGTAAAGTTGTGGTCACTATTATATTGGGGATGTCTTTTAATTATTAATCAGCACACTGTTCTTATGGGTACAGGAACTCCTGACTCTGTTCCATGATGAGGAAACAGAGAAGGGGAGAGATCAGATGAATCTGCTCAGGGTTTGGATCTCAATGTGTGCTATTGGCCACTGATTTTTTCATCTTGATATCCTCCTGAAAGAAGGATCCTACATGTGTAAATACTGCACAAGAGTATCTGCTTCTGTGGTCTTTGATGACAGGAGGATGGTCCCTGCATCGCAGGTGAGCTGCTTCCTCATCTTGCCACCACACTCATCGTCATGTACTCTGTGACCCCCCTGCTTCTGGGTATGCAAAGTTTAACTGCTCTTCCAATGGCAATAAAATTGACATGTCATGACATACCATTGATCTATCAAAGCATTTCAGCAATGTCAGACTCATTAACCTTCCAGCTGAGAGATGCTTAGCACACAGCATTTCTTGCCTCTGCCAGGTGGAAAGTAATCTTCAGGAGGACAGCCAAAACAAATATGCTATGGCAACAAGCAAGTGCTTAAATTCCTGGAAAGGTTTTCCAAGTCATTGTGTACTTGTGCCTAACATGACTCAAAGGCTATTCCGAGTGAAGGATGTCATTTACAAAGAATTTGGTCCAGGTGGTTTAGCAGGTCATGTGCTTAGCTTGGAAAATGAATAGAGTCATAAATATTAATAAGTATCCCAAGTCCTTACCCAACCACACTGAGCTAGGAGTTAATTTTCTGGGTTATCTTTTTGTTCTGGTGCCAGAGGCCTTTGGTGGAAGCAGTCAGTGAGGTAGGGCAGGCAGGCTTTTTGGGATAAAAGGAATCCTGGCACAGTGACAGTGTTCTTGTGTGTACTGGCAACATTTCTGGCTTGATGGCTGGTTCTTTGAAACTCACCTACACGTGGTCGCCATCAAGATGCAAATCTCAGCTATGGCATCTGCCCCCACTCCCCAAATTTTACATTTCTAATTGTCCTGAGGGACATAAATTGTTTCCTAATGGATGAAGCTCTACTTTCTCTAAGCATTATACTGTCATGAGGAATGAATCATTTGTGTTTGAGGAAGTCTATATGCATCCATTAGACATAACCTGGAACTTCACAACCAAGTGCCTCTCCTCCTGGATGCTTTACATCCTCTGGCATGACTCAATGGATCTCCATGGTGAGAGAACAAACTGCTTTTTGCAGGTAAATTCCAAAACTCAGAATGACTGACAAGAATTGCAAAACTCTTGTTTTCTTCAAAGGAAAAATAAAGGCCTTAAATGTGACTCTATCCTTGAATAATGAAGCTGCTGCCATTTTAGCTGCACTTCTAAAGTTTTTGGAGGTGGCTCAGTGCATTTCAAAGACAGTACCCTCAGTCAAGCCAAGGTAGGTGTTGACTCAGTAAAGCCTGTGTGGTCAAAGCCTATAATTGCCCTCATCTCCATAATGGTGTGTGCAGAAGATTCCTAGGGATTCCTAGGTGTGGGCACTCCCCAGATCTGCCTCAGCATCCATTGCTACGTTAATATGGAAAGTCACTCCCTGAAAAATGATATGCAATAATAATACCCTATATTTCATACAGAGTATGGAAGTAATGCTCTATATTTCCTGGGTGTATTTCCAAAACTCCCTCAAAGCTAAGCAGATATAGTTATGTAGATATACTTTATGAAGTGGGATGAGGAGGAGTGAGGAGTCCATGGAAAAGAGCTTAGCCAGCCAGAACACCTCTCCTAATGGTCACGTTTTCATACAGCTTCATGGTGGGGGTTAAACACAAAAGGGGTGCATGGAGTGCTGCTTCTACCACGCAAAAACTCATCTCTGGCACAGCACTGGTCCAGATCCCACCAGTGGTCCTACTGGTGCCAGGACCTGCTGGGTATTGCTGTATTGCTAGGCTTTACCATGTGCTTCACCCAGGTCATACTCTCCGTATCTGAATACAGTGGAAGATTCAAACCTCACCCTATGAAACTTGCAGAAATAAGAGGGAAAGTCGCAGAGGTGTTTGCTTGAGGGAATACTTTAGGAAAAAGCCCCCAAATTATGTGATCCCACAAATCCATCCTGGTTTTGGATTACTTCTCTCATTACTACGGTTGCCACTGAAAAATAATGGAATTGTATTTATGGGAAATGATCTTTTTCTTTAATATTTCTTCCTAGAAATGCCCCTTTCTTTCCCTTCTTCACTCAGTCAGACTGATGAGATAGTCTCCCTGTAGCTTCACTTTCACAGCTCTATTCCTCTCTGGAGGAAAGCAAAGCTGTTCTTAAGCAACTGCAAAAGGAAGGATGTGTGATAATGATTGCAGTCTGACCTCCATAATCTCGACCCTCAAAAGTGAGGTCGTACTAATGCCTTTTTTGGTAATATTGTGAAAGAATCTCCCTCTTTTCCTACTTTTTAATGAGTTCTGCATTTTGTGCACTGAATTGTGGCAATATTAAATAAAAATTTTGGGGAAAAAAAGAAGTCATTATTAAAAAATTCTCATTGTAGTAGTGTAGGTAAGTTTTCTTTTTATACTTCCTATGTTCGCTTAGAGTTAACCAAAACAGCAAATACCTCGTCTCTATTTTTAATTATTCAGGCTTGTTGGCGCCCAGGGCTGGGACCAGAAAATCCCTCTGGATCTGTCCCCTGAAGCCACTAGATGGTGCAAGCAGACCTCGTTCCTTCGGGAGACCCAGTACCACCAGATGGCACGGCTGAGATGGAGACAAAACTTCCCATTTGTTCCATTCTGTTCATCTGCTTCGGCAGAGAATTGCTTAGAAAATTCTATGCAAGGTTAGGCACCAGTTTCTTTGCACGAGAATAGTGGGATTTGTTAGTTGGGTCCTTTAAAGGAGAAGCATAAGACATATGATTAAAGTTTAGGAAGGAAAGAATAACAAAATACTTAACCCTTACAGAGAATAGTCCATCTGTTATTAGTTTCAAAGTCTTAAAGCAAAAAGTGACCGTAAAGATCATTTTATGTGATGCATTACATTTATCCGCATAGAGAGAGCATAGATTTTAGGATGCTCCTCAATCAATTCTTATTTGAACCTTCTTTTAAGACAAAAAATATATAAGAAATATTGGAAAATCCCAAATTTCTTAATTATGGCGATATGAATATGTAAAGTGAGTCACAGAAGTCTTAAAGCCATACAGACTCCACAGTGGTGCAGTTCCCCTGCTTCTCTCCCATTCCTCTTCTATTCCTCAGCAGGGAAAAAGAATTTCCTCTGGTGGAACTGGAGGTTAATGCCCAATGCAGGGACAGAGGAGGGGACAGGTGTCAGCTCCTAAGCCAGACCCATCCAAACCCATAGGGGTGAAAACAGGTCTTTGCAATTCTTGTTCATGTGCAAGGAAGGCCAAGAAGGGAGAACCACTTCCTTCACAGCTGTGTGTGTCAGCAGGGGAAGCACTGGGTGATGGCAACAGAGTATGACCTAGAACTGGACATTTTATGCTCTATTTTTCACTTTGCATCACTTTGGCTAAATGACCTAAAGGAAATTATAGCCTTCCTTGGCTTTATTTGCCCTCATCCATTGAAGTGTGGTAATAATACCTTTGAGGACTGTGGCAAAGCTTAATATGCTGTTTGTTCTGCATAGGATAAAAGACTTAATACTGGAGGAGGGGCTAGATTCTAGGCCTTTGTTCTCAGAATTGATCTCTACAGGCCTTTCTATCATTAGAAAACAAACATTTCAGACAGAAAGAATAATTCTGAAGTTTTTCTATCTTGAAGTGACAAAGAATATAAAAGAAAGACAAACCAAACCAGCACCCATCACACTACAATTAAAATAATGGTCAAAACAAACCCTAACACAGTCAGAACAATATTGACTTCAGAGCGTGTTGGAAGACAGGGAAGCCCTTCTAAGTCATGTCACCAAGCATACCTTGTGTACAACTGGTGGTGTAAAGTAATCACTTTGGGAGTTCAGTGGGAAGGTGTCTGTTACCATTTTTGGATTGGGAGCAGTAAAAGGAAAAAAAAATAAATGCATCAGTGCTTGATTTTCTTTTAGCAATGTTTTTCTTAAAGCAAAGAAGCTGCAGGAGCTCAACCTTTCTGCTTTCTGGAAGTAGTTGAGGAACAAGAGTAATGTGAGGTAGGTGGGAATATGGCTTCTCCAGGAGTTTTGTTTGGACCAGGAGTGCATTCGGAAAGGAATCTCTTGCTTTTTTCCCTGAGCTACCCCATACAATTTATAACAGCACTTCTGCTTGTGTGGCTGAGCAGAGACCTGGATTAGGGAATGGATGTGGTTGAAGGGTACCCTGTATGCACAAGTTTCCATTTTCAGGTATATCAGTTCCCCATCTATTTCACACCATGTTCATGGAAACTGCTGAGGGTGAGGATTTTCTCACAACCACTCTTTAAGGCCAGTGTCACCGCTGTGCAGGGCCAGGAGTTGGACTCAGTGATCCTTGTGGGCCCCTTCCAACTCAGAATATTCTAATCTATATATATGAAATGTCACATAGCAGCCTGGAGGTGAAATCTATGTCTCCACTCAGATTTCACATTGAAAAAGCATCCCTGAGATAGCCCCTTCAGTGCACACAGTGCCTTTTTTCTTCTTTGGAGCTCTGGCCTTTGTTGGAAGCCTCCAAACACCATTTTTGCTTCCTGGGTTATCTCTGAAGCAAACTCCACCATTTTCATCCCACGGCAAGCAGTGATTTTTCCTATTCTGTAGCTGGTCAATATTTGAATTGGCAGGAAGGTGGCTGTTTCAAAGGACAGATAATCTTTTATTTGTTCTTTTCCATCCTTGCTCATACTTGGCCCAGACTTCTGCTTAAATGTCGCCAGTTTTTCTTATTATTGCTATTATTAGTGGAATTTAAGTTACAATGGTAGAGGCCATGGGACTTGAATCCTTCCAGCTTATAGTCTTGGTAGCATGGCTGATTATAACTCCATGAGGCAGATCTGATGTAAATACACAAAATGTCAGTTCCTGCACTGCAGCCCTATCCTGGAATAACAATGACCTTACCACCCCTCTAAATGCTGCTCCAGCTCCTGAACTTTCCCTGCCCTGAACAGAGGAGGAAAAATAATGCACAGGGAAATAGGATGGCTGCCAGCAATGGCAGTCAATACTTTGTGGATCACTCTGTTGGAGCTGGGAAGGAAAAGATGTTAACCAGTGGTGAATTCTCCTAAGTGTCATTCCTGGGCCATGGAGTAGACCATGTAACCTTGGGGTACCTTTCTGTGAGGAGGGAGGAGAACAGGTGCAGATTCTTGCTGGTGGACCCAAGCTGCCCCTTTCACTGTCCCTGCAGTCCACCAGCACTGGTTCTTGGAGGGATTTCTCTGTTTGCTTTTGAAGGAGTACAGGCAGGACAGGGGCTGAGCATGCAGAGCAAACAGCAGCCACCATGCCCTTCCCTTGTGCTCATCCTCCCTCTTTGCCCTCTTCCCTCTCCCCCCACCTCCTCCAGGGCAATTCTCACATCAGTCCAGACAGAAATCTGGGCAGAAATTAATGTTGAATAGAGCAGCATGGAATTGTCAATGAAGGATTCTGAGGGGGAAAGAGAGTGACAGAGAACAGGGCAGCATGAGCTCTGTGTCCCCTGAGCTGCTCTGCAGATCCAGGGCTGTACAGAAGGGCAAAAACTGACCCAAATTCATCTTCCCTACACAGATTTATTACTCTGGGCTTCATCAATGTCCTCATTTACGTTTGCACAAGCTGTGTCTGTGACTCCGTGACTTGGAGCTGCAACAGGCCATGTTTTCCCAGGCAATGGTTATTGTCAGATAAGGGTAAGACAAAACAGAAGTGCCATTGATACACAGAGGGAGATGGTGGCTGTACGTGTACAGAAAATAAGTCCAAGTATTAATTTTGCTATCTGCCCAGTGAATGCTGCCTCTCCTATTAGAAAGGAATGACTGCAAAGCACTAACAAAATGATTGAGTTACACAGAACCAGGGAAATTAGTTTGGTGAGTATTAATTAACATTCATCAATTATTTTGGACAAGCAAATTTTAAAAAGAGCAAGATCTGTTTACCAAAGCTACCATTTGAAGCTATCATCATAGCATTGTGCTTTAAACAGGATCATATATCCATAGGCAGCTCCTGGCAATCCTTATAGGACCCAGAAGGGAAATATTAACATTTAAAAGATAGCTTTGTTGCTGTTTAATGATCTCCTCTATACATTTCAGACCCTGTTCTCTTTCTGATTCTACAAGTTCTGTATATAGAACTGACAAATAGAAACAGAAGCATGTTATCTGTTTAATCAAATAGAACTGAATCACACAGAAAAGAGTTTCTAATGTTATCAACTATTTACGCTGAATGGCTTGTTGTCTCATAGAGAAATTTAACAGAATTACAATAATTGGTAAATCCCAAGAAGGGGTGCTCTGCTTGCACAATATACACAAGAAGACCCAGCTACAGGATATTACTTCTGCTTTTGTAAACATTTTAAATACAGCACTGCTGAATGCTTGATAGAAGTGCTGTTTGGATATGACTAGTCATGCTCAGTCTGCAATGGAACAAATTGCTCAGCTCAGAGCTGTCTGATAGAGTGGTGTGGCAAACAGTAAATCCTTATTGATGTATTAGTTCCGGTATGGAGGTAGTTTGTAGTCCCAGCCCAGGACTAGAAGTCCTTCATTCTATGCACTGCATAACTGAAAAATATAAGGCAATGCCTGCCCTGAGTAACATAAAATCTGCATCAAACAGAAGAGAAGCAGGCAGAGCTGCATGAAGGAGCACAAGGGGAAAGCGGCATAATCTAATGATCAAGGAAGTAGCAATTTCTATGTGCCACCTGTGTCAAGATTTTTGTACACATCATGGGCTGAAAGAGGACAACATAGTTTCTTTAGTTCTTCTTTGGTGAATTCTTTTGGTGTCAACAATAAGAGAAGGGAAAGGACAATATATTTCTTTAAAACACAGCAGAGCCTGAGCACCATCAGCAGAGTGGAAGTGTCCTGGTGGCACAGAACTCAAGGACACACCTTCAGCCATGCCCTGTGTTATTTGTAGTACTGTGGTTACTCTGGTATTCACAGACACAGCCACTGCACTTTCCAACAGGTGCAGTAAATGCAATTAGTTGCTATGGATATTGATCCTGCCTTTAGAGTCTAACTTTGAAGTTGGTTTGGGTTATCTGAAAAACAGAGATGTAGCATGATGCTTTGCCTTAACTAGGATTGCAAATTATTTCTTTTATCCTTGAATGTTGCCTTTATTACGTTGCTTTCTCTCTTTTATTTATTCTTGTGAAGAGAGTCTATGCAAATATTGCGATTTGAAAACAGAGACAATGGAGGTGGCCTGTTGAAAGCTCCTTTCATGTAGAAGCAGGCTCTAGCAGAGCTGAATCAGAGGCAATTTTTTTTGCAAAAAAAGTGGAAGTTAGAATACCTGATTGTTTTTGACAAAGAGAAAGCATATGGAAAGGAAAACATGTAGTCTTTAACTACAGATGAAATTTGAGATATGTTCAAGATACATTTAGTTTCATACTGAGAATGAGAACAGTTCAGAATTAAGATGTCCAGCTGATAAAAAACCCAAGGGCAGTTTAGAAATATCTAGATGTGAATTTTGAATTTCCAGAAGTCCTGAAGTTTAAAGGGTCTTGCTTCCCAGATCCTTGGCCTGGATCACCTGACTTTCCAAGTACATGGGATCTGCTACAATATACTTACCTGTCAGTCTTAGACAAAACAGGGAAAAAAAGGTTTTACATTTTAAAAATCAATATTTATTTTAGGAAATTAATCAGTTACAGGTATACAGTGTTGAACAACTGTGTCCTGTTAATATTTTGGTGCTTCATATTTCTTTTCAGAAGCTTTTTCTTATGGTGATTGTTCACAATGTACTATTTCAAACATCCCTCATCTCCCTAAAATAGAATTTTTAATCAGACTACCAGGAAAAATTATTGGGAAACACATCATTACACAGAAGCCAATTAGCACCTTCTCATTTCTTCGTCATCTTTACTGTAGGCCATCTAGATAGTTAATTATAATTAGAGTTACAGATATAATTTGCAGCTTTCAGTGGATATATCTAACCTGGATTTCTCACGAAAAAGGCAGAGAAAGAGGAGGAAAAAATGAATGAAGATAGGCAGTCCAGGTAAAATCCAGAACCTTTTATCCCATGTCAGATACTTAAATAATAAACAAAACCAGCGTGGCAAAGATATTAATCTTCAGTGCAAGTCAGTGTGTTGCTCAGTCCAGTTCCATTAAAATACAGAGTACCTGCTCAAAATGGGATTTATGCTTTAAAACACCACGTAATTCTTGTGTGAATCGCCTGTAGTGCCTGGATTTTGTCTCACCAACTGTAGTCATTTCTGAAATTGCAAAACCCACCTTCTTTATGTAGCGATTTCCTTTAATAAAGTATAAAAAATGTAAACCTGGAAGGGTTTACTATTCATTAAGCCATTTTTGTTCATAACTTCTCACATATGATGGGGCACCCTAGAAACGAAAAATCAAGAAACTGGGTGCAAATATTTGCCAGTGTAGAGCCATAAGACTCAGAAAGGATCTGAAAGTTGAAGGGAAGGCTCTCCTTTAATTTAACTGAATGAAGCAAACAAACCTTTGGAAAATGAAAATGAAGAAATCAGATAATGAATAACTATAAAGGCTCATTAAAACTTAAACGTGTTCCCCTCAAATATAATTATGCTTAATATGATTTCATCAAATGTCACTGAAGAGCTGGAGACTCATAATGATGAAACACTTTTTCACTCCCTCTGCCCTACAGTGAGAAGGTCTCATCAGGCTTTATAAATATTGACAGTGACTGACTCTTCCTGCAGGGAAAATCTGGTGACTGGAAAATGCAGGTGCTTAATCTAATACACAGCCCAGCCCACGTCACATGCTGAGTGAGAGGTCGAGCCTTCTGGCCCCATGTCCCACAGTCCTGCAGGAGGCTGCTCTGGCTCCAGCACCCCTGTGTCAGCCATAGGTGGTTTGTCTTGACCTACCCTACCTGGGACATGAGATTCTGGAGAACAAGTGGGACAATGATGCCACCCTGAGCCTCTAGAAATGTGCTGCTGGCTGGTACTTACACAGGTGAGCCTTCCAGTGATGCCCAGAGGAGGCAAGGTAGGTCATCTTCACTCACATCTTGTGTGTCAGGATGCTAAACACTTGTCAGGTTCTGAATATCCAACTGTGGAACTTTCCCCTCCTTAAATATTTAAGCTTTACTGTGATTAACTGACCTGCCTTGGATCAAAACATCAGTTGTGGTGACCTGATAGCAGAGGAACTAGAAGGATTTATGACCATGGAAAATCTGGCCCCAAATATTTCATGTGTGATTGGCTTTGTTCACCCATTAAAACTGAAGGGGAAATTGTATAAAACCATACAGGTTAGATAAAGTTATATAAAGCCAGGATTGTATGACAAAGAAGATATTCCATGTCACAGAATCCTGATTTTACATAAGTTCTCTCTTTCCATTTCAGAAAGGCAAAAATAGAGAAAGTTATATAGAGAAAGTTTAATACCCTTGATGTCATGCACAAAGGAATCCCTTCACTCCCTTTGTAGAAAGACTCTTCTGCTCACAGGCTGGTCCCTGGATAAAGATGGATGTACTGAAGGTTTTTAAATGCAGCATTCAGCAAATCACATTTTTCCATTTCATGGCCTCTGTGGTCTTATCCATTATGTTGCGTCCTGTTATATTAAAGAAAAAATATCTCCAGTTTCCAAACTAAGCCTTTTTAATGCTTTCAGATAAAGCTCTGGTTTCAACTTAGTTTTTACAGTTCATGTCTTCTCAGTTTAAGCAGATGCATCGTTTGACTCAGCACTAGCTCCATTATTTGTAGATAACTTTTCATCTTCAAAGGCCTGAATGGCTCCATCCCTTGACTCTGTGAAGGTGTTTGGTACTGCCCAGTGGTTCTCAGTGACTGAGTGGAGTCTCATCTAAAAGGTGCTGCAAACTCCCACCTCCATGAGGGCCCTTGCTGAACCCTCTTCCCACTTGTGCTAAGGCTGCTGGCATTTTGTTCTCTGAAACCACCTATTTCACACCTCTGCACCCCCCTTTCTACATGTCAGGCAAAACCAGTCAAGATTTCTTGCAGTTATATCCATTAATTGCTGGTTTGTTGACCATCAGACACCATGCCAGCTTCACTCCTGCGTTGCATTAGTACCAATATTTGGATACAATGGCAAATATACAAAGGCATGTAAGAAAGGACAAGTGTAAAGAAGCATTTTATTGAACTGCTTTCCCTTGGAAAATCCACTGAAATCCTCTAGCCTGTGTACCATTGGGAGATCATCTTAGGACTCCTGAGAAGCTGTCACTGTCAGCAGACATAGGACACCAGGAAATTTTTGGTCCTGGCTAGAGGAATCTCACATATATATGTGTTTATATATTAATGTGACATTACATGTCCATGCTCACGGACTCCTGCACATACTATGCAAAATTATCAATCACATTAAGACTTGCAAAAGCTTAAAACACTGATAGAAAACAGGAGGTAACAGAGCCAGTTTTGATGTCTTCTGACAAAAAATGGGAACCTCTGTTTCCTAGTTATGTCAGCACAGGCCAAACATCACATATGTGGACAAACCCACAGCTAATAGAAATATACCCTTTAGCAGCACCAATTTATTCTCCTTTCATTTCAGAGTTCTACAAAGTAAAATAAGAAACAAAGCCAGATTTATGCTAAGGGAAATGTAATTTTGAATTTGAGTGCATGGATTCTGTTTTGAAGGCTGATCAGCAATAATTTGCTCTGTATTTTGGGGTCATTAGTCTGTAAGATAGTGCAGCGCAACCCAGCACAGTCTAGGTTTGCCAGTGATACTTCTCATAGAGCATGGAGCTAATTAGCCCCTCTGAAATTCCTTCTCAATCCCTTGTGGATTTCTTTCGGAAAAACCTCTGAAAGTCAATACAAACCTTCCTCTTGATGTTCTGCATCTCTAGTTAACTCTTTATTTCTCAATGCAGGACCAGGAAGAGCATGCCAGTCTTGAAGATTATTCACAGTTGGTTATACTGGCAAACATTTACACTGTTCTGGTCTTTAGTATTGCAGCCTTTAATAAGAAAAAAAAGGAAGAGTTTGTCCTGCTTTGATTTTCTATTGCTAAAACCAGTGCTGAAGAAAAGGGAGTGTGTAAGAACCCCAGTATTTGTACCTTCAGTACCAGACTGTTGGTACCACAAGCACATGAACACTAGCAGTAAATACACCATGGATTTCGGTGGGTCCTGGGGGAAGCCAACAGCTCTACTCACAAAAGGGTGAGTATGAATGGTTGTACACCAGAGGCCTGTTTTCAGCTGTTCCCTTCACTTTTGCACTATTCCCTTTCGTGTTCACCTTCAATCCTGCCCTGCTGGCCGTGCCCATCATGTACTTCTGTCAGCTCAAAGGCTTCTGGTGAACAACCCATTGAAGATCCCTCAGCCAAGGGCATCCCAAAATGGCCTCAGGACCAGTGTTATAAACTCAATCCCTCACAATGATTGCTTAGCAGACTGACAACATGTTTTCTCTTCAGTTTAGCAAGTACCACCAAGCAGCTGTAAAAAAATGACAGGCTGTGAAATCTCTCTGTATTGTTCCCTCTGCTAGTGGTAAGGATCTCTTAGAGCCAAGTTCCCTTCCATATATGTAAACTGTTCTTCCCTGGAATACTCCAGCTAACCCTGCTCTAAACAGCCACTGTTGGATTATTTCTGGGCATTAAAAAGATTTTCTTCAACCAAACACATTTAGGATTTTCTAATAGCAATTTAAACCTAATCTGAGAATGTCTGGAAGTGGAAAATGACTTCTACATGCTGAGGATAGTGTTCCATTACCAGTAATTTATTGTCTTTAAGAGCATCACTGGAACATTTATTGACACAACAAAACACAGACATTTCTGGTTTATTGTAAAAGCTCATTGTGCTCAGCCATTTGTGACTAAGCACAGCAGTGCAATTTGTATTCCCAGGCAGGGCTTCCTATTTTTCCAAGTGTGTTTAGACTCATATGAAGATTTTATGATCCAAGGGACAAAAAAAAAAAACTCCCTTGGTGAAAACCAGTGCAAACCCACAAGCACTGTTGGTGGAAGAAAATCAATTAGATCTTTAAAAAGTAATTCATCTGAAGAAATTTACTACAGCATTTCCAGTCATATATGCAGGTATCTAAGAGATTATGCCTGAGTTGATGAAGAAAATGGCTTCAGTCATCCTAAATCGTAAATCATGTTTCCATGTTTTTCTATGTAAGGAATTATAGTTCAGCAAGGTTATGTAAGATTTAAGCTTAGTTTGTGTCTCCTTATTGACTCCTGAAGAGAATACACTGAAAAACATAATTTCCCATTAATGGTTGCACAAAAGAGCATTGTTCAGAAAACATTTATTTTTAAATACTTATTATTCTTGATAGCACACTTTAGATCCAGTCCTGCAAAGTCATATCTTGAAGTCAGGGATTATACATGTGAGTTCCTGTTTGGGCTGTGAAAGTACAAGAGTAGAAATCTTCCTTGACTTTCATCCACTAGCAATGTGTGAGGGAGTAAGTTCATGGATGGTTCCAGGTCTCTAAGGAGATCCTGAGAGAGTCACACATGTAGCGGAAAGGAAGAGCTCATGCACCCCACATTTCACTTGTATTTTACTGCAATATTCAGAACAATCTCAGAACTGAATTTTGCAAGAATTCAGAGCCGTTCGAAGTAAACTTTTAAACTTCAGATATTTTAGAGACAATCATGCATATTTATTTTGAATGTATTTATTTCTTGGTACGTTTGACCAAGCTATCCTTCAACTTGACCTCTATCACCTTCTCAAAGATAAAAACCCTTGGCTTTATAGGTTTGTCTATGAGAGTCACATTGTCCCTACTTGCTGTTCAGACTTCAGCAAGGGCAGCCACCCTTTGAAAGTGCCTGTCACCCTGTCCTGAGCTCTCAGGGAGCCCAGAAGGGAAGAAGGTAAGTGGCAAAAATCTCTTCTTCTGCCCTCCCATCTTTCCTGGAAGACCAGGATACTTTATGTAAGGCCTTGTCCTTCTGTAAAACTACTGTGATTCCCTCCAGACCAAGCAGTTAACATTTCTCATTGGCTGCAATTATATAGAACATATTACACACAGGTCTGAGGAGATTTCACTTATGCCAGCAATATAAATAAGCACATACAAAAGCTTTTTGTCTCCCAGCTAATCTAGTATCTTTGTTCCTGCTTTACGGTTGTTTGTTTTCTTGTAGACTCTGAATGTTTCTTTGTGCTCTTATCCTGTAATTATTTCATTAGGACCCATGAGGCTGCTGCATCAGCACAGCACATTCAGCCCAGGTGTTGCTAAAATTGTAATCTATGGGAAGCAATCACAGTATTCAGCAGCCTGCAGGTCACACCTGCTCTGTGTGGTTGGCTTGTTTTTCATTATGAATTTTCCACAGGGTTTATTCCAGGATAATATATTTAGATGTAGGTCTGGCAGGCAATTCAAGGATTTTAGAGTGGATTCACTTTCCATGATGGATGGGGTTTGCTCTTAGATGTTAGTGAAGTAGGACAACTTTTTGGAACCTCTTTCCCTCTTGATGATTGTATATTTGAGAGATTCTTCTATAACACCATAATTTTTTTAACATGGCAAAAGAAACATAATTCTATTTTATTGACACTCAACTTGTCCTTTAAAAAGACAAAGTTACAGCACACAAGCAGAAGCCAGCAGCATTAGGACTGTGTTAAAGAACAAGGAATGACTCCAAAAGGAGTCACAGGCATCCCACCACTTGCTGAGTGGGATTACTACCGTGCCCTTGTGATGTGGTGTGAAATCAGGTGCCAGCTACAGCCACCCACCACATGGCAACAGGAGGTCCCTTTACAATGGTCCATGGACATGGCTGAGTCAGCCCACAGGCCCTGAAACAGCTCATCTTTGTCACACTGGAGGATTTCACAGTGACCTCTCTGCTGCTGCTTCCTTTCCCCACCACCTGCTCACCCCCTGCATTGCCTTCAGAATTCCCAAGGTGAGTGGGTTGTGCCCCATTAGCTGAATAACTGATGTACAGGGACATCTTACACACAGCCCCCCCACCTCTTTACATGTCTGTGGATAAATACAAACACACACTGCATTCTTATTACTAACCATATTTCTTAATATAGGGAGTTCACAGTTTGAGCCTGGAGGGGGCTGTGTTTTCTTACAAAGCCACCCAGAAGGTGCCGACTTCAAAAGACATGTAAGTGGTCAATATAAATGCAATTTACATGCAATGACTGAATTCCTCTAAGCTCCAGAGATAGGAAAGATTTTTTTGTCAGATGCCTTTTAGTTTCAGACAGATTTCTGAAGAAAATAATTAGGTTTGTAAAACTGAGGCCAGCGTGTCTTTCCATTGATCATGGAGTTAACACTGGGTTGCCCTCAGGGTTGTGTTCACTGCAAACAAAATACCTGCTTGGAAAGAACAGATAGAATAAGGCATTATTTAGCCTAGTTACTTTACAGCTTTTAATGTGCTTGGCAGAGCCACTTTTCTTGTCAGATGAAACATGTCAGAGCTAGATCTCTCATCACTAGCCTGTAGTCTGTAACACCAGAGTAGTCAGACAAAGGCACACAAATGCTAAAATCAGTTTCCTTGACTATCTTGCAGTGTGATTGCTCTCCTAGACAGACACATTAAATTCTCAGTATCATGTGGCTCTTGTTAATGTTTGCTCTCAGGAATGAAAAATATTCTGGGTGCAAAAAGCCAGCAGAGAAATGTGGGGAGTGGGTCTGGAGGGGACAGCCTTTCCCTCCTTTCCTCTCATGGACGGGCAGTAGCAACAGAGCACAGAAAGACAGGAGGAGAAATCAGGGCTGGTGTTGATAGCTGATGCCTCTTGCATCAGTTTTCAGTTTCTTTGGGTTACATTTTCAGGCAAGCCTAAAAGATGAGGATACACCTGGCATAACAGGAAACTATTGCCACTGATGAAGCATTGATGGTGTTAATCTGCCTACTTTAGCTGCTGTATCTACATGTAGGCAAATATGTCCCTATCTATAGCTAAATACTCTTTTCATGCTGTGACATATTAGCTTAAGTATTCCATGTGTTTTCTTTGGGGTTTAGATAGGGAACATGGTAAGTGGTGTTTTTCTGCTCAACCAGCTCCCCAACACCATAATCATCAAATGTTTTTTTCTAGCATGAATGGCAAAAATAGTTTAAAAAGTGAATTTTAGAGGAGAGATGTTGTGTTGCAGAATACAATTGCCTAGTTTTTGAAACACACAGAAAACTCTAAACTCTCACCGAAACCCTTCCAATCCTATTTCCCAACCATATCAGCTCTTGGTTTTGTTTGTTTTCAGTGTGAAAGGTACAAAGTAAACCTGAAGGAAAAGCATCTCTGATTACCATTGTTATTTTGTGTCAAGACTACGCGTGAACAGTATCTTAAAACAAGTGCCATAACTTGAAAGACTTTACTTTTTAACAGGTTAAATTATTTAATGCATATAGTTAGCCTATGGCATTATGTATTGCGGTCCAGGATTTTGTCCATGGTGCTTATATACATCTATAATTTTCCATAAACATTACAACAAAACATCACCTATTTATGTTCATATCTTCATCTACTCCTCTTACACTACAGCCTTCCTGCATCTTTAGAAACCTCCTGCACAGTTCCTTGGTGGGTGGGGAAATGTCTGCCCTATATTCTGACATCAACATGGACTTTGCTATTTCTGTGCAAAGAGGAGCAAGATATTTTACTCCTTGTCAGCAGAAAGAGGTGAGTTGTGTAATCTCTCTTCTCCCACAAAACTTTTCTCCACCTTGAGCCTTTCCATCTTAAAAAATTTTCCCCTTGTAGTGTCAGACCTGGTAACCATACACATACTTATTCAGCTAATAAATGTTTAACATTATAGATTTATTGGGAAGTGATTCTCTTAAAAGCAAAATTTCTGCTTTTATTTGTCTTCTCCTCTGAATGCCACGGTGAGCAACCATAGATAGATAGATATAGATATAGCATTTACACATACACTTTCTGTAGGTTATATGGCAGACTAAAATACGACTCATACCCCCAATGCCTGGAGAAGAGGAGATGCATTATTCAGTGGAACTAACTACCACACATCTTACTACAGAGTAATTAGCAGCATGACTGTCGGGCACAGATAAAAAAGTCTGGAAAGAGCTGCAAAGAGTGAAAAAGCTGATGAAGGATATTACTTGTTATTAGTAAAACATAAGCTGCCAGGTATGTCTTCCAACTTAAATTGCAAGAATTATTTATAGCAGGAATTTGCCCCAATAGCAATAACTGCAGATGATTAATTCATACAGAAAGCTAAGTTAATTATGAATTACTGCAAATTAAAGTCTAAGCACTAAAAAGAAATGTAAATCTTAAAAAGTGACAGCTTTAAAAGGGATTACTTTTACCAAAGAAGCCAGCAAGGTAGTGCATTTCTCAGTCTGGGTTGTGAGAACCAGAAATGATTTTTAATAAAGTTCAGCATTTAAGGAACCTGTAGGCAAATGAGCAAAATGCCACTTCTCCCTGGTGCTTACAGTAGAATCATAGGATGATTTAGGTTGGAAGTGATATTGAAGATCATCTAATTCCAACTCCCTTGTCATGGGCAGCGATTACTCCCACTAGACCAGGTTGGTCCAAGCCCAGTCCAGCCTGGCCTTGGACACTTCCAGGGGTGGGGCAGCCACAGCTTCTCTGGACAACCTATGCCAGGAACTCACCACTCATAGGGAAAAATTCCTCCTAATATCTCATTTAAACCCACTCTCAGTTTGAAACTATTCCCCCCATCCCATCACTACAGTTTCAGGTGAATGACATTGTGCCAGGACATCTTGATTCAGAGGAAGTTTTCAGCTGAGGGTCAAAATTTTGACTGCTAATAAATACTGTTCTCCAACACAATTTCCAGGCTGGTGATCATTTGCAGTGTCATTGCCTGTGTGTTTATGGCTATTTTATTTGTCTGTGTGGGTCACTGGGCTGCACAAGCTCTATGTGACCGCAGAAGGGGTTCAGGAGAATGTGCAATTTAGTCTGCCAAACCCTGAGAGTCTGATACCACATCAAAACACTTTTCTTCATTATCAGCTTTAGGATACTCCACGCCTTTAAACCTGTGCCCTAATGGCTTAGAGGTGTTTGACTCAGTGGTAAGCATTTGTAAATCCTCAATAAATTTATTGCTAAATAAATATATGCTTTGGAATTATATTTCTGAGTTTATTTCTTATAAAAAATTCTTATTAATGCATTTATGTCTTATTAATTTCTTATTAAAATTAATAAAGTGATAATAGTATTAAGTATGGCTGTATTAAGCATGTGTAGAGTCTGAAGGATAGTCAAAACAAACAAAAAATCGACACTTAACAAAGAGATGGAACTGCCCAGCATTTTTCAAAGCATGAAATTTTGCTCAACTGTCCTGTTGAAAGCTCAGTTAATAACTGGTAAAAATTCCATGTTTTTTCTTCCCTCCTTTTTGACCAATCTGAATTAAAAATTAAATAACAGTAGAAAGCTAAAAAGGAAACCAAATAATCACCAGCTGATTTGGCTATACTCCTATTTCTTTTCTGCTTAGTCTTCAGTAGACACAAAGATGACTGATTAAAGATAAAAAGATATTTGTGAAGGAATCATTATTTATCAGAATACAGTTCACACCTGCAGAGCAGCAAACCCAGCAGGTTTCTGACCTGCTCACTCTCCTACAGGGAACAACAATTTCATCAGCTAGATGACTAAAGCAGTAATATCCATGCACACATAGGCATCTTTGCATTCAACTAAATGTAAATGCTCTCCTGCTTATCCATGCTATTAGCACAGCCACGATTTTACATATTTTTTTTGCATTATTTATCAAACAATCAATTAGCTGAAGGCAAGAGAAACTAGGAGGGTGGAAAAGAGGAGTGATGTAAAAGTCCAGCAAAGTCACCAGATGCTGTCAGCATGAGTGTCAGTACCACAGTGACACTGGGATGGATGGATGAGGGGGAGAAATATCCCAGGAGAAAGGACTGAGAGGGAAAGCAGGAGAGGTTCACCTTTTTGTGTCAATGATGCAGAGAGATAGAAACAAGTCACTTCTACAGTCATATCCCTCATCAGAAATGGCTAGAAAAGCATCTTATTTCTCTCCACATCTGTTTTTTTGATGAAAACAACAGCATCGCTGTCGATTAACTCTCCTGTGAACTGCTGGGAATACAAAATACCCAAACCCATGTTTTGCTGATAGAATATTGGTATTGACATTCCACTGACATGCATCCCATATTAATGCTGCTTCTGCTGCTGACCAGAGCTGGTGCTCCCTTTTCCTACTGCAATCCGTGCGAGTTCTCAACTAAAAAATGTTATTTGTTGACTAATTGCCTTCAGGATCTGATACTCAAATATGAAACATTAGTTCAGTCCAGTAGGTTGTACTTTTGTATTGCCGCTGAGTACAGAAGTCCTGTTTTGGAAATTCAACTTCAAAGGTGAATGTGTCCAGCTTCTGCTGGTTAAAAATGTTAACCATCC
>WBMV01007818.1:1046419-1135116 GCA_013396655.1 Campylorhamphus procurvoides
CCCCCCCAAATCAATTATAAGTCATCATTTAAGAATCAATAGCTTGTTAATACCCTTGGTGATGCTTGTCAGGTGCTGGCATAACAGGTTCCATATAAAAATAATACATGGTGGACATGTCAAATAAAATCAAAGTGACCTGCATGCAAACAGAAGAGAGAAGAGGATGTCAGCACATCCTCTCTGACTTTTCATTCTTTTTAGAAACATCTGTGTATAGCCAATAACTTACTGTACTGAAAATTTACTACCATTCTGGAGGCCTGTTAAACTTCACCCAGAGATGAATTAAGACCTAAGAGAGCAATTTAGACCATAAACAATTATCTTCTACTGTTACTGACGTTGGCAAATTTCCAGTTTAAATGTCTTTTATTCTCAAACTAGGTGTTTACGGTGTGAAATGACTTCTGCCACAGAGGCACCAGCGTAAATCTGAGCACTGCTTCCTCAGAAACCTGCATTAGTAGTGAAATCACATCACAGTGAAAATGGACACCACTAAACTGATTAACATACACAGCAGACAATGCAGCTACAGAAATAATCGACTTGCACAGTGATGATGTCAGTACCTTCAGAGTGACCATTGGATCAGGGACTTTGGAACTGCTTAAGAGACCTCCCATGCAGTGGGATTGTCTAAAAGTGAAGTCAGTGAAGACAGTGCAGCAAAGAACAGTTCACAAAGTTCAGCACTGGGTGACTAAAAGAAAGTAATGTGTTAGTTGATATGAAAGATAACATTTTTCAAAAACTCAACCCTTTGTTAAAACAAGTTTCTTGGTCAGTTCAATTCTTTTCTGATATAAGTTGGGAAGAAATTGATAAGCTGAGTCAAACAGCTGGAATGTCATGCAGAGCAGACAAGAATAACTGAGGGGAGACATCACTGTGGTCTTCAACATCCTTGTGAGGGAAGTGGAGAGGCAGGTACCAATCTCTTCATTCTTGTGACCAGTGACAGGACTCAAGGAAATGGCATGAACCTGAGTCAGGGGAGGTTTAGATTGGATATCAGGAAGAAGTTTTGCATCCTGAGGGTGGTTGGGCATGGAACAGACTCCCCAGGGAAGAGGTCACAGCCCCAAGGCTGACAGAATCCAAGAGGCACTTGNTACTGACAGAGTCCAAGAGGCACTTGGACAAGGCACAAGGTGTGATTCTTGGGGTGTCCTGCCAGGACACTCCTGCTATGAATTGGGCTCAATGATCCTGATAGGTCCCTTCCAACTTCCTATGATTCTATAGACTTCCTAATTTTAGGAAAAGAATCAATCAGGGGCACTTGTTCCATGTGCCTCGCCAACAGGTGCCCTGAGGTGCATCAGCACTGACTTTTCCCCGCTCTGCACCTGCTCTGGCACATCTCAGTGGGCACAGAGAGGTTTTGGTGAGACTCCCCAGCTGGCTCCTCAGCCGGACCGGCAGCCCCTCTGCTTGCCCTGCAGCATCCCTGCCTGGGATGCGGAGCCAGAGGAGTGGAGAGGACGGGAGTGCCCCCTCCCCGCGCCGCTTCCAGCGCTCCCTGGGCTCGCTCACACACGGGGACCAGCGGTGCCGCCTCCTCGCCCTCCCCTCCTCCTCCTCCTCCTCTCCTCCTCTCCTCCTCCTCCTGCTGCTGTCCCCGCTCCTGCCGTGCCGGTGGCAGCGAGCGGCTGGACGGGGCGGTGCGGGAGCGGTGCGGGAGCGGAGCGGGGCTGCGGGACGCGGAGCTGCCACCCGTGTCCCCCCCGGCCCCGGCGGCCCCCACAGCCCCTGTGAGAGCTCAGGAATAGCCGGACCATGGCTTGGGGAGAGCTCGGGCTGCTCCGCTGGCTGCGGGAGAGCCGGCAGTCCCGCAAACTCATCCTGCTCATCGTCTTCATCGCCCTGCTCCTGGACAACATGCTGCTCACCGTGGTCGGTAGGTGGAACGGGCTTGGGTTTATTTTGTGCCTGAAATAATCTCCGCTGGCAGATGTACTCCCCGAATGCCTGATTAATGCTCTCTGAACCAACATTTTCAAGCACTGATTTTATTTATTTATTTATAAACACAAATTATATTCTATGCATTGCAAACACACCCGACGTGGACATCAAAGTGCCGCTTTATTTCCATGTTAATTGCAGGATAAGGAATTGTATAAAAGGTCTCCATAACTCTTTTTTTTTCTTTTTTTCTTTTCCCCCTACTAAACACCACTAATACTTCACAGAATGACAGAGAACAGTATTTTTAGCTCAGCATCGTTTTTTCTCCTGTGGTCATGCAACTGAAACAAGAAGCTAGATAACATTGGAGATGCCTGTTTCCTTGTGATAGCTCCTCTTTCTGCCACACTGGTCTTAAAATGATAGATTAATAAGAAAACTATCTAACTGGATTTAAAGAAATGCACTTCTATGGGTTAGTTTAATGAAATAAGCCAAGTTTTGATCAAAGTTGAAGATGCAACTTTTAATGCCTTCAGTGGCATAGTGTCAAGATTCAGGAATCTACTCAAATAAAACAGTTGAACATTTTTCTCTGGTAGGTTTAGAAGTCCTCACATTCACATGTTTGTATGAATTGAAAGAAAAGAGTTCAGAGAAACTAGTGGCTCTTGGGTGTGAACACACACAGACACATACACACACGAGTGCACATGCTTCTCTTAGCAGTGACTCGGTCTGTGCAGAGCCAGCTCTCAGATGATGCTGCAGAGTCAGCTTCTGAATCAGACTCCTGAATTTCTCAGGGGGTTTCAGCTTAAAAACTGAAAATGTATCTGTTTTTAGCAAGTTGGTTTGGGGTTATTTCTTACATTAATAAACTTTCTTATAAGAGTATTAATATTTAATTACTTGTTTAGTAATATGCATGCTAGAAGCCCTAGAAATTATTACAGTTTTCAGACTTGAGATAGTGGGGTTTTTCAGGAAGAGATGCAAATAGGAAGGGGTGCTTCTGTCACAAGTGTTAAAATAAATGAGTCTGGCATCTGTTTTTACAAATTCTGAAGAGCTAATTTCTGAGATACATATTAATGCAATTAAATTGCAGCTAAGATCATAAAGCATATAAAGAAGGTTCCTTCTGACTGATCTTTTCATTGTATGTTATTAAAATATAATGAGATATGCAACTATCAACACATTAGTTCTGATTACTTAATATAGGAGTGCTATTTTCCCTTATTATGGCTGTTACTGATCAGTATTTTTGTGGTTTATTTTAGGAATGCATTTTATTATATTTTTAATATTTTGGTTTAATAAGAGTTCCAATTCCCTTCTCATAACTCATGTTTTCACAATCTAATAAAAAGATTTTTGCAGTCATGTGCAACGAAGAGACTTCAGGTGTGGGTTTTGATACATCTTGTATTTTGCTTAATGATGTCTGTGTGTAGAAAATTTATGAAAACTGGAAAAAATAAAGACTAATGTAATAGAACTTTTTGTTTTAAACTACACTTCTGAGCTATGGGTGTGTTTCTTCCCCTCAGCAAACTTCTTTTTCGGTTCTGTCTTTCTGCCATTCAAAATACTGATGTGCTCTGTAGAAAAGCCTTGTATTTCCTAGTCAATGACAAAGCAAGCAAGAAAATTTGGTGATTCCATTTACAAATAAACTGGTAGTAAGATGCCAATGTGTTTTATTTGTTTTTCCAGTGCCAATAATTCCCAGTTACCTTTACAGCATCGAACATGAGAAAAATGCCACAGAAATCCAGACTACTAAGCCTAACCTACTGTCAGCAACGATGGACAATTTTCAGAGCATCTTCTCCTACTATGACAATACAACGATGGTTACTGGAAACGAATCTGATAAGACAGGACCCAGTGAGTTGCATCATACTCAGACAGAACAAATGATAGTAAATGTGACTCCTTCCCCGTCTGACTGCCCTAGGGATGATAAGGAGCTGCTGAATGAAAATGTTCGAGTTGGTCTCTTGTTTGCTTCAAAAGCAACAGTGCAGCTCATGACTAACCCCTTCATAGGGCCACTGACAAACAGGTATGTTACTTCTGCTACTCTACCAGTCAAGATTTTATATTGGTGTTTTAGTCCGGACTAGTATTTAGAACAAAATATTCCTAATTCTCTTTTGGCCCTGGCTTTCTGGCCTCACTTTATCTAGAGGAATATATTAGTGAAATACATTTGGTGAACACTTCTGAGCTCTTAGATTCTCTCCCAAGTAAATTGTTAAGCTGCACATCAGCCATCAGTATTGTGCATTTTTCCTCCAGCTCCTGAGACCTTGGGTTTTTATAGAAACTTTTGCTGAAGTGGTGTTGAAATGTCTTCAATACAGTTATAGGAGGCCAAAAGACACTACAATACAGCATTTACAGATCACTGAGAGTTGGCCTGTGACACCTACCTTAGGCAGAGATATTGAAAGGGTAGGCAGGATTCAGCTGCCTCCCTTGCTCTCACTGAGATGTGCAGCTCTCGGTGCGATCTGGTGTGAAATGATTTGGAGATGTCTGAGGCAAGAATCAGTGGGAAATTCATGTGGACTTCAGTGAAAAATGAACAAGTGTCAAACTTTGCTGATGCCATGCTCATCACCATGTTCAGTGGATCCCAAATTTCCTTCAGTGCATGATCTAGCCCAGCCTTCAAATTGTTCTCTCTAAATCCTTACATATATGTGATGTCTTGAGTGAAATATACTTAAATGGGACTTCATAGAAAAATTATTTGAGACAGTATCAAGGGTATAAATACCAATATCAATGACCTACAAGGCCCTCTCCAAATCCAAGTACTGATGATGCTTACATGAAAATTAAAAGGTATTTATAATATGATTTATTTTTTATATTAATAATCAATTTGATTTTATTGTTGGCATTTTTTTAACTGTTCCCCACAGAAGCAGCTGCACTTCTCCCAAACAGACTATGAGATCAATTTCTGCAGGAAATAAACTCCAAATTGTATTGAGACAGGTCACTGATTTTCATATTTCCTATTGAAGCTGTTTATATAGAGAATTATTCCTTTCAGAAAATAATAGGCATCAGAAATTTGTCCTTATAAAACACTTCAGTTTAAGCAGTCAATGCCTATCATATATGACAATAGTCAAAACAACCAATACACTTTAATGCTAGATATTTCAGATTTTGAAACCAAAACGACCTTTCTTAGGTTTCACAGCTTATATATATATATTTATATGTGCATATATATATAGTCTGAGTGTTTTCAATTAAATCTGATTAAAGAGCATCCAGCTGAAGTCTAAGCAGTATGTGGAGTCACATTGTTATGTATTCAATACCTGTATTCACTCTGTGAAACTGATCTTAACACAAAAGCTCTAAATGAGAATTCTCATTTCCCCTTAACTCCAACACACATCACCTACACAGATATAAGTACACCACCACGCAAAATTACTTTTCCACAAATATTACTGCAAGTTGAGGAGGAAAACAGACTTTTCTTACCTGGATTTTCTCTATTGTTTAGTGAGGGTGTCATAGCTCCTCTTCAGGTAAAATAGTATAACATCAAAGAATATTTTCATAATAGTTCTTTAGATAGGCTTCTAGATTTTTCCTAAGTGTCTAAATTATTGCCCTATTGATATTTACTTTTCTCTGTTAGCATCATCATTTCCCCAACTTGCCAAATCAGAAGAAAGGTACATGATAACACCTCTGCCCTGGGGCCAGCTGGGAATGTGTGATTCTTCTTTAGGCTTGGCAATGAGGCAGAAGATGCTCTTGTAGCATCTTTCTTTGCTTTTAGGAGATGGGTCAACAACACAAGGTGTGAACTTCAGTGCTGTGGGCTGAGGTTTCCTCCTGGAAACATCCTACAGGTTTTTGCCTGGGGCAGGCTGTGTGACTGCAGTCACAGGGGCAGATTTGCAAGCTCAGGGAGTGTGAGAAGGAAAAACAAGGAGCACGTCATCCTGTTGTGTGACGAACTCTTCTCTCATACATCAGAAATGAGTGCCTTAGTGGCAAAGTGGCCCTAAATTAGATTTAAGGTTCACTGGTTTTCTTTCATGCACTATTTGTATCTTCGTACCAGTATCTGCCTTTCTTCTGAGAAATGCTTAGTGGGAAATATCAGTTAACACATTTATATAATAACTATAGAAGTTATTGGATACCTTCCCCAGCTTAAGTGGATAACATGATCAGCTAAAAATTGTGATTGTTATAAATTAAACAGAAAATATCTGAGTTATCAAAAGAAAGACTCTTTCTTCTGATAAGCTGTTTGGTGATAAGTGTTATTGCCATTACTACTTCTAAAAAATTTCAGTGAAATATCACAGCTTAAGGAGAACTGGTTGCTTTGTTCAAGATCAGTGTGCACACTTTCTTAAGATACCCAGTGATTTTCTTTTTAAAATTCATGGAACATTGTGTGCAGTGATTTGTATTTTTCAATCAAATATATCTGTTCAGGAGTAGTTTAGAATTTTGAGTGTGGGGTTCACTGGCTTTCACCAGGCACTGGCTTTGAGTGCTTGAGTTTGTACAGCGGGCAACAGGATGTTCTACTCATATGAGTCTCTGCCAATAATTATTATATTTTAGATTTTCTGAAAGTTTTGGGGGCTGTTTACCTCTTCTTTTATAGTTAATGAAGATATAAATGAAAAAAAAATCAAAATTGGTTTTATTCAAGGAATACATTCCACAAAAAACATTTCTCATTTAAAGCCCAGCTCTTTCCATGGAATACCAGATCAAACACGCACATGGCTCAGTAAACTGGTTTGCAGTTCTTGAAATCATACAACTTCCCCTTGGCCTAACAAATTCCCAGCAAAGGAAATGCTTGGTGATGGCTTTTCCATTGGATGTCAACAGCACATTTCCCACCATGGCACAGTTTCAGGGCCAGAGCTGGTAAGATTCTGTGGCTCAGATGCACATTATGTTTTTCCTTGTAGTGAACTTGGTGAGAAACTATACATGAAGCACAGCACTTGTCACAGGGCACTCTGGGAGGAGAATGCACTGGCAGGGGGAGGTTGAAGTTCTGCCTAATCCTCTCCAGTGAAGAGAGTGGGCAAAGGACTGCTGTGCCCTTTATAATTGATTACACTCACTATATGGGAACTGGTTGTTTGGAGAAGCTGTGGCTGCCACATCCTTGGAAGTGTTCGAGGCCAGGTTGGATGGGGCTCTGAGCAACCTGGTCTAGTGGAAGGTGTCCCTGCCATGGCAGGGGGTGGGACTGGATGGTCTTTAAGGTCCCTTCCAACCCAAACCATTCTGTGATTCTATGATTCACTCCATTGCTTTTTCCACCCTTATCAGGCTCCATGTACGTGGTTGTAAGCCCAGCTGTGCTAACCCCCCAATCCACTAGAGCCAATGAATGTGCTTATCCTTGTGCTTACCCATATTGGCCTAAAAATCATTAAAAACAAAAAAGATATTTGCATCACCATTTTTACACCAGCTTGACTACAGTTTTGAGCTTCTTTGCATGAGGGAGAGAAAGTGGCTAGGAGGACCACAATGTGTTCATGACCAAGACACATGCAAAGAATGAGGCAGAGAAATAAATAGCATTTGTAACTACTTGCTTGTAGTTCAGTTCCTATGTTAGGATTTCCTTTCAGGTTTTGTCAGGTGATGGAAATGACCAGTTCTGCAGGTCAGCCTGTCCCTCTGCCTGCCCTGTGCTACAGCAGGGGCTGTGGAAGTGGGGGGTGCATGGATCACATTCCCTGTCCCTGCTGACCCTACATCTTCTTCCTTACCTTCACACATTTTAGAGGTTCATTGGCTCATAACCTCAAGGAACATATTCTGGTCATAAATCCTCCTCAGTCTTCACTGCCAGTGAAGAGGAAAGCCAGAGTGGCAGCCAGGTCACACCTAGTGAGGGCAGCTCACAGTGGTACCCACGGAGCTGTGTGACAACAAGGTAGGAATCAGTGGATTTGCAGCACTGTAATGGATAATTAGGTTCTAATAATCCACAGCTGCTCACCTGGTCAATGTAACCTTTATATACTGTTGCACAGAACCACCAATCTGTTGTCTTACTGTGGGGTAATCTTGTTAGTAGGTATAAATCACTTTCTAAGGGGCCTTCAATCTGGCACTGATGTTGGACTGAACTGGAGTTCATTTGGTCATTCTCCATCAGTGGCAGCCTTTCCTTTCCCTCCTTCAACTAATGACTCAGACTTCTTCTGAGGTCAGAAATAGTTGTAAGAAGCACTTTCAGCTGCAGTAGCTTTGGTGAAACCTGCTGGATTCTGCTTCAGAATCACTTGGAGGGCTTTGAAAGAAGTGCCCAAGGAAATTACATGCTTGGGAACAGTAACAAGAAAAAAGAAGAGAGAAGAAAGGCTGTAACACTCTTTTGTGTTGCACACATGCAGAGGAACAAAATGTAGGGGTAACTGGGATGGAATAAACCATGTCCTGTCCCAGAAGGAGAAACTGCATATTCACAGGTTTCACATGGCAAGAACATGAATGGCCCAGGACCAAAGGACAGAATCACTGACTAGTTGGCTGTTACAGGTGGTGCCTAAATTTTGTGATTATTTATGTTATGTGGTGCAATTGTTCAACAAAAGCTCCTGGTCTGTGCTGTCTAATATCTATAAAACAGAGCAGGGAGTGCAGCTGCAGATTAGATATTTGTAATAGTACAACTCCAACTAATTACTGCTGCTATTTCAGGAGGGGGCAGGGTTTGCTTAGAGGCAGGGCTTGTTAATATTATGCAGAAAAGGACAGCCTGCATAACTAAATCTCAACTGGATGTGGCTAAGACTGTCCCCTGAGAAAGGGTAACTATGACTTCTAGAGGTTCAGCAATCCCATACAGGGGCAGCACACCAGAATCATGCATCTCCACATAGTGGGTGAGGCTCCAGGCAATTTTATCATTCCAGAGAATTATAATGACTTATTTAACTCACCACAAATGTGTGTCCAGTGCTGACCTGTAAACCTTTGCATCGTGTTGTATGATGGATCACTGGCAATGCAGACTTTGCCTGAAATGACTCTGTGCCCACACAGATTCTAGTTCTGAAATCATTTGTTTCTGTGTGGATGAAAAGGTACACGTTAGACCTTGGTAAAAGCATTGTGGTGTGTTGGGTAGTAAGAGTAAGACTGAGCTCTGCTCCAGTTCTGCCCTTATTAGCCTCTGCTTTGTATCACTTCACACTTTGCTGTGAACCTGTTTGTCCAAGGTAAAGGAAGAATAATATCTGTGACTGCAGAAATTAACACCAATGCTTGAACAGTATTTCACTGGTCAGCAAAAGTGACTTTCAAAATACTTGTTTTCTTACTGCCTTCAACAACCAGGAACTTCCCAAGCGTAGGAAGCCTATTGGAAGTGTTGAAATGTCCTCTATCTCAATATCTTGTTATCATTTAGAACTAGTGAGATAGCACTTCTTTCTCTGTGTTTAACTCATTAATGTTTATGGAAGATCTCACAGCTCATGTTTCTGATTTAGTGATGGAAAGGTGAATGTGGGAGCCAATTTGGATGGAATTTCTCCTCATACAAACAACTGAATTTTAATTCAGTGTATTTGTAGCAGAAGCAAATTGCTATCCCAGAGGCTCTGGGACAAATCTAACAATTGCCTGATTTCTGTACAGAAAGCAGACTGCTCCCCCAGTGTCCATCCTGGATACTTCTGGGATGACCTTGACAAAATCCTACTTTACTTTGCAACAGGAGAAGGCATAAGGACATTCACCTTCTGCTTTATAGCACAGAGAAAGAAAACACTCACCACCAGAACTACCATACCTGCAGGGTTTGGGTTTTTTTATCTATACTCCTATCAGTGCTTTCTTTTTAATTGAAAACGTCAAAATCAAAATCAATTGTGGTCAAACTCTCTGTGGCCTGTTCCAGCTGAGCCCACTGGAGATGGAAGTGCTCACTTCAGCTCTGAGGCAGGCAAGAAGTGGATGACAAGTAATATTTTATTTCCTCATGTGCATAGAAACACCAGTGGAGACAAACATCCCATTGCATGATACCTACTACACACACAGCAAGAGAGAAGACAGAAAAATCATTCACTTTAAATAAAACAGACAAAAAAAGTAGTATTGTTCTCTTATATGCCATATATCATGGTGCTGAGATTAAAATTATTACCATAAGGCCACAGAGAAATTTTTTGAGAGGGATTTAATTTGGAGATACCAGTCCAGTTGAGTCCAGTTAGGGACTCCAGTTACTACACGAGTAAGTGAGGTAGTCTCCACTGGATATTTGCAACACCCACTTACAAATCTCAACTAGGAGAATCAATGCATTGTGTTTTTGTCATATTTTAATGGAGTGGTGATATTTGAGGGAAACTTGTTCTTCATTCGAGTTTTCTTTGGCATGCAGAAATGTGCTTGCTTTAATCCTTCCATTCACAAAACTCACGGAAATGTAACAATAAGACAAACAGTGAACATTGAACCCTCCACTTCAGAGAGTTTTCCATTATTCAAAGCCCTTAATTGTATAAAAATATTAAAAAAACTCCAAAGCTCAGAATAATTATTTTAGTTTGTCTATGTCATGACTGCTATTATTAAAAGGGCTATTACAGACTCTTTCATTCTTTGATTGTCCCACTTCAGCCAATACTGCCGGTAGAAATGCTCAATGCTGTCAAATCATTGGAAGCTGAAATCCTTTGAAATTACTCATTTGAAAAGCATCATCCATTGTTGAAGAATTTAGCCATTAAATAATGTCTTGTCAAATACATTTGAGATGCACAATCCTACAAAAAAAAGAAGCCATGAACAAAGTGTGCTGAGTAGAATATACAGATTGACTTCAGAGCTAACTGGGTTTTGACTCTAGGGTAGATTTTTAATGGTGTGAAAAATAATATATTGTGATTTCTCGTTGAGATTTCAGTTGTAGCTGCTCAAAAAAACACCCCAAAACAATAATGCATTTGCTTTCCAGCCAGAAAATTCTTTACTTCCTGGAAACTTGAAAATACTGAATGCAACCAGGCATTTCTACAGGCTGTTTAGAGTCCTGATGAAGAAGTGGGCTGATGAAGACCACTTTGATCAGCTTCATTTTTACTCCTAAACCCATGGGAAGCAAAAGTATTATTCTCAGGCTCTTTGGGACCCTTCCAGTGCTCCTGGCTGAGGCAGAACTCCCAGAAAAGCTGATGACAAATTCTTCCAGTAAAAAAGCCATTGGCTTGACTGTGTCTCATTATGGTCATTGTCTCATGAGGATGGAAACAGATGAGCATTGGAACATGACTGGAATATTTCAAAGTCCAGCATGCTCAGACAAATCTTCCCTTGGCATATTTTTGGCAACCTCATGAAGGCCCAGAGGGCTTTTATTGGGAACAATTAAAGCAGAACAAGAACAGGGCAGTCAGATTCTAATGAGAAGGATTTCTTCCAGGGATTTCAGATACAAAGTTTGCTGTGCCAGATGAAAAGACATTTGTAACATGAACATATGTGGTCGTGTGTTCCAAAATTAATAGTTCAAAACCTACCAAGGAACTGCAGGTTGGGTTTTTGCTGTGTGTGAACTCATGTGAGTAAGTCTAACTCAAAACCTCGGTGGGACAACCTCAGAAATGTGAAATATTCATTCTGTTTTCCAGAATAGGCTACCAGATTCCACTGTTTGCTGGCTTCTGCATCATGTTTGTCTCGACAATCAGTAAGTGTCTACATCCTATTTGGTCTGGCCCAGATACAACTTCCAGATAAAGAATCTATAATCACTAGGAATTCTTGTTGATGTATAGGGACTGATTTCCAAGGAAAATGTAAGGGTGTCTGCTCCATGTGCATGGTGGTACTGATGAGATTAAACAAGTACACTCTTATGAATGTGATCACCTTCCATTCCACCTCAGTGCGTCTCTTCCTTAGCTGAGTCTTTCTGGTTCTTCTAGTCTGGAATGGTGCTCAGACAGTTCTAAGAGACAGCCATGGAAGGGCTGTCAGCCACGAGAGGGCTGTCTTGTAAGGTCCTTAACATCCAGATATTGTGGGGGCTTATCAGAAAGATCGTGAGGCTGCAGTGGCTCATGATTTGAATATGAGTCAACAGTGCCACAGCGTTGCTAAACATCACTGTGGGATGTGCAAACAGGAGCACAGCCTGCAAGTCAGCTGAGATAATTTGTCTGCTCTAATGGCATTGATAAGGCTTCAGCTGCTGTTTTGTGTTTGGTTTTGGCCTGGCATTTAAAGCAGTGGCCCAGACAGAAAGAGCACAGGGAACATCAAATATCTTTAGAAGCCTGTGAGGAAAGGTGAAAGATTCAGTTTTGCCTCAGAAGGCAGATGATGTAAGATGTATTAGAATCTACGACAAAGAAAGGAAAGGGAACAAACAGTTTTCCCTGGCCAGTGTACATAAGAGAAGGAATAATGACAGATTGCCCAGAGAAGATGTGGGTGCCTCATCCCTGGAAGTGTTCAGGGCCTGGTTCAATGGGTATCTCTACCCGTGGCAGGAGGGTGGAATGAGAAGGTCCCTTCCGAGCTGAACTATTCTGTGATTCTATGATCTTAAAACTGTATCATCAAGGGGTCTGAAGTGCTAGAGAAGCTGGTTTTAGAGTCACTGACAGCTCTGCATTGTTAGATAAATTTTGGTTGGTATATAGGTAAGAGTAGTGAGCCTAATTCATGGCAGAGAACAGAACTGCTGATCTGCTGACATCCTTCCTTTATTTTTGATTTTTCTCTGTCCATATAGTAGGAATTTTTTCAGACTTGTTGAAAAGTCCCAGAGGCACAATCCTACAGGGAGAGGTGCAGGTGGATCTTATGTTTAGTTGATGTAACCTATCTGGCAAAAGATCTGGACAACAGATGGGAGCTGAAAAAGATCTCTAAAAGATCTCTACTCACTGAAGATTTAATGACACTGCCCATGGCACGGGCTCTACAAGCAGAGATGTTTCTGGGACACTCCGACTTTCCAGTGTTGTGGAGGGGGAATTTAATTGGGTTCATGAGTGCAGCCTCCAGGGGTTCTCTCCCAAAAGGCAGTGCCTGAGAGTGGAGCCTGGGGTTAAATCTCTTGGAGAGAGGTAGAGTGGCACTTGCTCTGGTGCAATTTCCCTCGTTATCTGCTGTTGGGAGGAGCAGAAAATTGGTCCAGCCCCTTGAATGGGTGGATCTGGCTTCCCTGCACTTTCAGCCAGCTGTGCTCACACATCTGGTGTGGGGCTGGCAGCACCAGTGGAAAACCTCTCACTACCCACTCACTCATTGGAGGAAACATCAGTGCACTGAGGGGTGTGTGTGTTACATCCTGCCTTCCCTGAATGCCTGGACCTCCAGACTGGGCAGCCCTAAAAGGAGCAGGGTGGAGAGGCAAGGCTGGAAAGAAAAGCCTTATTACTCCTTCTGTGTGCAGCTGAAGCAGAGCAGGATGTAATCAAATCCTAAGTAATTAGTTAAAACTGCTTAGGCTCTTGCATTCTGTGTTACCTGGGGGCTTGGACACCTGAGAGCAATTCAACACTGACACTCCTAAATGCAATAAGAGAAAATAACACAGTTAGTATTGGAAGTGGCACAAGTCACTGTAAACACTTGACTAAATTGTAGGAAGTTTTGTGATAGTTTCAAGAAATCTAACTTTTTAACCTAGTTAGAGTTAACCTAATTTAAAAAATTTACCTCTGCTTTTTTTTTTTCCTTAGTGTTTGCCTTCTCTGGAAGCTATGCATTACTGTTTATTGCCAGGTCCCTTCAAGGAGTGGGTTCCTCCTGTTCTTCTGTGGCAGGTAAGAGAAGAGTTGATAGAGTAAAATGCAGATCATTCAGTCATTTTCTGAATTGTATTTTGTCTGCACTTTCAATAATTAATACAAAAATATTTAATTAAACCAATTTCATGTATTTTTTTCTGCCCCTCTCATATAAAGTAGCTCAAAAGCAAATGTCTTTTCAGATTTCCTTGATATTTGGGTTGCAGTAAGGTAGAGCACTAAATGAACTGCACTCTCCCTGGGATTTCTGCACCTGTGTCTTCAACATTTTAAATTCATTTTTAGCCATTTTAAAGGTCATTGGGAACTTATGTTGGTACTTATTGCAGTTGGAATAGCAGCTCTATGTTACTGAAATTTCTGTTATAAAACTTTGTTTTCAAGGACTGGCTGCCAGTTTGAACTCAGGTTACCTGTACCACTTTTTCAATAGAAGCTTTTAATTTTTAAATGAGTAGGTGAAATGGAGTATGGGTTTTCAGCCCAAATTACTCGATCATTTTTGAGATTGAGACTGGAGAAAGTATGTTTTGTTCATGTCAAATGTTTCAGTCTTGGAAAAATTCCCTGTCATAGCAGTAGAAATAGAAATTTGGCTTGGGAGGAGAGGTGAATTGCAGTGCTGAGTCAACATGTCTTATGGTTTAATCAGGAAAATCCCCCGTTCCAACTCGGACTGGCTGATATCCAGGGTTCACAAAAATTCTGGAGAAGATTAACAAGAATTTGGCACATGGATTCCTCCTGGGTTCCTTTTGCAGGGATTTTGCTCTAGGCCACATCTGGACATGCTGCTTGGGGCAGCTGGGGTGGTGTAACACCCCAGACTGAGCGTTCCACCTGGGAGCAAAGGGCACTTTATGCTTCAGATGAGTTTGAAGTTGCACAACAGGCACTAGTTAAGCAGAGAGATTGAAACCTGGATGAGTAGTGGGAAGAGTGGGCATGCAGCTGAGAGAGAAGCAGGGAAGCTTGTATGAGGAGCCAGGGATGGGGAAGGCAAAGGCAGCAGGAAGGGTAGAGACAAGAAAATCCATCTTCTCTCTGGCATCACTTAAGGTTACAAGTTAAACTTTCCAAAGGAAAGACATGCCAGAATCAAAATTACTGTTCAGCTTTAACTCAGTCCTTGTACAAGTGTTCACCTTGAGGTATGGGCTCTTAAGTGAGAATGTGACTTTTTTTTTTCCTCAGCCTACAAAATAGAGCAGAAAAGGCCAAAAGACCCTCTAGTCCACCCTTTCTGAAGGCAGAATCAGCTTAGTATCTGTCATTTCTAATGCACACTTGACAGGCATGATCTCAGAAACCTCCAGAAATGCCCTCAGCATCTGGCTTTGTGCTGAAGTACCTTTACAGTCAGGAAGTTTTTCTCTGATGTCTCATCTAAAGGCTCTTTACTGTCATGTGAACCTATTTCTGCTTCCCCTACTTTAGAGAACATGAAGAATGGTTTCTTTTCTTTATCTTTCTGGCTCTCTTTCATATTGCAAGGCTGTTATCTCATATCAGTGTTCTCCCCTGTTTTTAAATTGAAAGTCCTGTAGTTTGTCCCTCACAGATGTTTTTCTTGCTCATCCTCATTACCATTCTCTGGATAGTCTTAAGGGCACTCCCACTTTTCATCCTGTGCTGCACCAGAACCAGATCCAGCCCTGGGAAGAAACTTTGATTCCTGACAGGGAGTCACCTCAACCATCTCACAGGCAAAACAATTTTTGTGTGCTATTGCTGCCAATCAGTCAGCTACTGCTCTGCATTTGTGTCTATAATCATTACTATCTACGTGTAAAACTTTGTGTTTTCTTTTTTGTATTGCTCCCTAGGTTTGTTTTCCAGAATATTTCCCCAAATTTCCCATTCATTGTGAATTCTGATACAGTTCTTTAACTAGCTCTCCAGCTGCTCATGCAAACAGTTCGATGTCATCCACAATTTTCAATAAGTGTGATAATCCACACAGGACCTTTGCTCTTTCAATGCACATGATGAATGGTATTCACTTAATGATCAACCATGCAATGTTTTGTTTTCTTTTTCTATGTAGCTGTTGACCTTATTTGCTGAGTCCTACATAAATCTTGATTTGAAAACATAATTATTAATTTCTATGAGCACTCTTCTGCAGCACTTATGTCTATAGAATCTGAGTGCTTCACAAAAACAAAAATGAATTAGGCTTCATGTTTCCTTTTGTGAAATGAAGGTTCACAATCAAAAGCAGAAATGAGGCATTTGAAGATAAAGGTCAAGAGAATCCTTTAATTTTGGATGCTGAACTTGAAATACTCATTTATAAAGTAATCAGCTCTGCATAATACCTCATGCCCAGAGCACAGGTAGCACTGGCCACAATTTCAGCTGAGTGGTCACCAGACCTTTGTGTCAGGTACCCAGAGTATAAATAAATGATGGTGAGTACTTGTCAAAAGCTTTGTTTCTGCTACTTGAAATCATCATCTAAAAGCTCTGTGGCAAAGACAGGGACAAAGAATCTAACAAATAAGGGCATTATTAAATTACCTGACTGCACAACAGAACGTGGTCTTGGCGACCACACGTACTGCCAAAGCCCTTTTTGCTTCAAAGTTAATTCTATGGGGAGGGACTATATATAGCTATGTATTATATATACACAAATACTTTCTGTCATTTCTGTATAATGTTTAGTAGATATGGCAAATGATGACCATAAACTGTAGCACACAGACGCCTAATTTTGTGTTGTACTTTTTTTAATTCTTTTTTTTTATTTATTTTTTAAATTGTAGGGATGGGTTTGCTCGCCACTGTGTACACAGATGATGAAGAGAGAGGCAACGCAATGGGAATTGCACTGGGAGGCCTTGCTATGGGAGTATTAGGTCAGTGAGTTGGAGGCTCTGCTGGCAAGAGGAACCACTCCCCAGCCATCCCAAGGCATGTGCTGCTCTGAAAGCAGCAGGAGTCTCACTGAGTGCAATGCTATCATGTAGTCTCCAGATTAGACTTTCCACAGCAGCACATTCCTTGTGCAGATACATGTGTCAAACAGCAACCTCTGAGATGCTTGTGTTTTGTTTACATAGAAGAGTGTTTTGGGGGTGAGGAATATGGTTATTGTCATGATCAATGAGCTTTGTGGGGATATTTAAACTGGACTTTTTTGTTGCTGTGTGCCAATAGCAGAATGTCCAAAGGCTTGCAGGGCATGTTTGTTCAGAGTCAAAGGTGTGGCTTCCCAGCTGTGTGTACTTTCTTTTTCCCTGGCAGTGGGCCCACCTTTTGGGAGCGTCATGTATGAGTTTGTGGGGAAGAGTTCTCCTTTCCTGGTTCTGGCAGCGCTGGCTCTGTTAGATGGAGGTCAGTAGGCACAAAGAGTCAGTATCACCATGTATCCCTTTCATAATCCCACCATCCACCCCCCTTCTTGGAGGAACATTACACTATTGATTTCTTTTCACAGCTGTTCAGTTGCTTGTTCTGCAGCCATCCAGAACACAGGCAGAAGTAAGTATTCAGGTAAAATGCTGTGGGCAATGGGGGACACTTTGCCTTTCCTAATCCCAAACTTTTGTTTCACAGAGTCAGAAGGGGACACCGTTATTGACACTGTTGAAGGACCCATATATCATTATTGCAGCAGGTACCAGATCCCTTCTTTTTTCTTTAAACCAGTCGCTGTTGTCATTCCTGGCGTGCCTTGGGCTGGGCTGCTTTAATAGTATTGTCATTTGCAGGTTTCCTTTACATAAAGCTCAACGTGCCTGCTGGTAATACAGGATGAATATACCACTAGAAGCACAATTGGCAGTAATTTTGAAATCAATGTGTCTTTGCACCTCACTGATGACTTGCAGGTGCTTGCTGAGGCAGTGAGATGTGGCCAGTGAGGAGGGCCAGGCTTTCAGAGGGAGGGGTTGCCAGCACATCACAGGCAGGCGTAGGGAATAGCTCTGAACTTTGTTTCTGTTTGAAGAGGGAGTGAGTTTGGTCTCTCGAGCATGGATTGTATTTCAGAAAAGGTCTGGGTTGAATGCTGAATGGCGTTTGGTATTACACGTATCGTTTGTCTAGTGAGTCTTTCTGTCTCAAGGGAAGTTTGTCTTTTTGCATTGCTTTTTGTTGAATGTTTATTCTGAAGCCTGTAATTAAGCCTAGCCCTTTCTAATGTTGATAAAATACCTGGAAGCAGATTATTTTCATAGTTTTCTTTTCTTAATCCTAAATTGCTTGTCAAACAGAGCAATTCTTCCAGGCATTTCTTGGGTTTTCTGTGTCTTGATGATCTTAGGGAATTATCATAGCCTTAACTCTGTGACTAGGCACTTTGTCGAGGTGTAACTAAAGTTATACAAACACTTTTGTTTGAGAAATTCTTGGAGCATTAAAAGACCTTTCTACGGAATAAAAGTATTTGTGGGAAAAAGGTAGCAAAGACAGTATTTGTTTTAGGCATGTTGCAAATTGTTTAACAGTTTCAGTGTTTCTCCCAATACTAATTTCATGGTATAAATTCAGACTAAATCTCATGAACATGTCTCGTCCACTTGAGGCATAATTATTTGTATTCTCAATATACAAGCACTTTCTGACCTGTTTGGTTTATCTATAGCACAATGTTACTCCTCAGCACAAGGTGTCCTTGTGTCAGAGGTGATGCTTTGAAGCCCATATTGTCAGCACTCACTGACCCAGGCAAAAGAAATGTTACTGACATGTTTTGTCATAGCTGGTAGGAGCTCAGTGAATGAACTCAGTGGCATTCTTACAGCCAGACCTCACTGATGGGGATTAAAGAAAAGTTAGGTGCTCTGGCTGACAGAATAGCAGGGACAGACAAGCTAGTTTAAATGATCAGATTCAGAAACCAGATTTGAGACAGATATCACCACATGGGTTCTTTAGGATGTATGTGACAGCTTTTCACTGGGTACCTGCTCTTTCACAGGAAAACACCAGGGATGTCTATGGCACTCTGCCAGAAGCTGAGTGGGCTCTTGGCTGCTGAGGTGGGATACAGCTGAGAGGCTGCAATTTTCTGGCCAATACAGGAATTTTGTGTAATTCAAAGAAGAAAATATGTAGGACTTGTGCCCTTGACACATGGCCCTTTAAAGTGAGGTCAAATCCATGCAAAATGGAGGAAAAAATTAATTTATCTTCTTTTGGGGAAGTCTTGCTAAGGTAGCATGCTCTTTATTGGACTTTGCCATGAGTTTGCAGAGTACCAGCTCAGGTGCTCCCTTTTCTCACCCGAGTATTTTGGTAAGCTCTGGTGATGCTTCCTGACCTAAGGAGAAGTAGAAGCCACAAACTTGTGCAAGCACACCTGTTTCTCATTTCTTTGTGAAGTTTGTTAAGAGTAGAACAAAATCTTTGCTATTTAAGCCATCTCTGGCAGAATGGTCCTGCTTCCTCTGGCTGTACTTTGTGCAGCCTGAAATGTTTTTCCAGCATCAAGGGAGCTGCTTGAGCATGGCTGATTTTGCCTCTGAAGAGGGCAGCCCCAAGGTGTTTAACTCCTCACAGACAAGCTAGTGGGAGCTTGCACCCGAGTGGAAAGGTTGGCTTTCCTTTAGGGCAGAGCAGTGCTGAACTGTTGCTCCTTGCCTCAGGAAGGGAGTGAGCCAGATAGCCAGCAAGTTCATTTTAGGAATTGTGGATACACAGTCTAATATATTCTGACAGGTTTGAGCAAAGAATGACATCAGTGCTCATTTGGTTTTGAACCTTATGATGAGGAGCTTCTTCCAAGAGAAGTAATGTTTCTCTGACCTCAGAAAAAAATTCAGTTTTTCATGTTTTGGGGTTTTTTTGTTTTGTTTTGGGTGTTTTGCTTTATTTACGGTAAAATTTACATTGTAAATGACTGTGAGAGCCTAGAATGTTTTCCTAAATTTCAGATATTGTGAATATTAGGCATAAAAATGGGAACACAATTTTGAGGTTGTCACTTCTAGCAGTGACTTCCAAAAACTGTTCTGTAAGGGATTAGCAGAGGGGACATGCCCTGTTGCCCTGCAAGAAGCTTTGACTGCCTCAGGGTCTTTTGAGGAAGTGTGAAAGGCGTCTTGAATGCAGAGAAATACTGTGGGGTTTCATAATCCCTGCACTGAAGCCGAAGTGCACCACTGAGGAGAGGCAAACATGACACAAGCCCACTGGAGCCTGGATCTGCAGGCAGTGGCATAGGGCAGAGCTGAGCTGGCAGGCAAGACTGAGTCAGCACTTCCACCACTTGTTATCCTTTGTGTCAGGGTTACTAAAGGTCTAGAAATTCAAAACAGATCTGTAAGCAGTTGAAATTCATAGGGATGGGCAAGCTCAGCCAAACCCATGCTTTGCTGCATGGGCTTACTGGCTGCTAGCTATAGGATCTTGTTAGAGAAGTCCCATTTTTACAGGACAGTCATCTCCATGGTTGTCTCTCGGTATTTTTAGGATCAAGACCTCCACATCTCGTCATGTGGTGGAAGCATCATCTCTCAGATGACAGAGGCATAGGGTCAGAGCCTGTGCTTCTTACACAACAGGGCTCTGCTATTGCCCCAGGAGACTAGGTAAAGACCAGAAGATTGTAGTTTCAGCTAATCATTTGTACAACAGTCAGACCTTATGAACTTTCTAAAGGTCATCAAGCTCACTGCAAACTTTCACATTATGAAATAGCTTAACCTTTATTGTAGAATTTCTAGGAGAATAGAAATATATAAAAAGTTAAGTCTTCAGTGACTTTACATTGTGTTCTCCTTAATGTTAATCAGCATCTGATGCTTGACAAATAGTAAAAAGTGTGATGTTTTATATAAAAACATCCATTCTTTGCATGGTCTAATTACTACTGTTTTTTATTGTCCCCTTCTTTCTCTCAGGATCAATCTGCTTTGCAAACATGGCTATTGCTATGCTTGAACCAGCTTTACCCATCTGGATGATGGAGACCATGTGCTCAAAAAAATGGCAGCTTGGTAAAGTACAGTGTATTATCTGCATCTCTATATTTTGTCTGATTATTGCCTCAGTCCTGGTTCTGTTAATGATTTTATACTTCAGGGGGGTAATTATTTTTTTTTACAATTTTTAAATTGTGTTATACCTGCACAATTAAAAACATTGGTCTGCAAGAAAATTAAACAGTGGATTGATATTATTGCAACAGAGGCTTCAGTAAGGGGCAATGCTCAGAACTGAAGGAGAAATAGTTGCAGGCAGCCACGGCGCTGTGGTTGGTCCAGCTCTGTTGGCAACTCCAGCAGCACATCTGGCAGTGAGTGTTGGCTGGGCAGCTGCAAGACGCTCTTGAGCCACAGAGCCAAAACAATTTGGATTTTTTTTTCCTGGAGGGAATCCCTCCACAGTTCCTACTTTGAATTGCCAGGAGAAGGCAGCCACAGAAATCTGCAGCAGGTGCACCATGTTTGGTGCAAACCATACTCATGTCAACACACACTCCTTCCTGGCTAACATGTGGAAGAAGGATGGACTTTACTTAAAATGTGGCCACAAGGAGCATTTTCCTTAGAATTTGATAGATTTGGTGTCCTTCTAGTGGTTACTTAGTCATTCCTTTCACCAGAAAGCAGTGGGAGAGCCTCAGCTTGGACCTCCTTGTAACCTGTCACAGGGACAGTCTTGGGAAACCAGTGTCCACAGGCAAACAGGAAACATGCCCTATGTTAGACTAGAGACTAAAGAGACTAAAGATTAGAGACTAGAGACTAAGTTCTTTGAGGTGAACAGGAGGGGGAAATAAAAGACCAGAAAATGGACTAAATTCCAGTGAGTGTCAAACTGCATGGGAGGTCAATGTGAATATTCTTAATTGGGCCAGCCTACATATATATATATATTTGATAAATTTAATGATGTTCTCTGTGCTGTGATGTTTCATAAGGGTATTTTTTTAATATCAGCATATGTCATATGAAAGAAAAAGGAAAATCCTTCCTGTAAATGATGTTCAGCCAGCATCTGACTGATATCCCTACTCTGTGTCAATGTAGGTGTCCCTGCACCACACAGAAAGCACAGACCTTAGTTCTTAGTAATGCAATTGAGATCTCGGGAGAATGGGTGCAGTTCTTACTGTGCTGTTGAAGATGGCAATGACTTCTAGACTGTAATACAGGAAAATGAATATGCAAACTTTGATATTTTGAACCTCACAAAGGACAAACAAATATTGCTTATCTACCTCCCTCACCAGTGTTTCATATTACTGGTGCAGTAGAAATGAGATTTATAAATCTCTTCGGTGAACAGAGGTTCCTAGAGGGAAAATATCCATTTTAAATTAAGACTAATTTTACCCCTTAATGGTACAAGTAATTGACTCCATTACACTTTGTCTGACTTGACAGCATTAATTAAAGTTTTTAAGCCTCTTAAATTATATCTTGAACTGCAGAGTTTTAAGCAAATGATTATCTTATGCAATTGGAGATCCAGCTGTTTGAATTGACCAATTAATGTTACTGTGCATAAAGCTTATTTAGAAGCCACAGTTCTGCTTCAGGATACCACAGCTTACACACCAACCTGCAAGTCTTATTTAACAAGCCTTTGCAGTGTTATTTCTCATTTACAGCTGTCAAGGTCTGCTCTGTGTGACCATTTGGTATAACCAGACAGCTCCAAGCAGTACTGAAGTAGCTGTGGTTACACAGGTGAAAACGAAATGTTTCCCCTGCAACAGCACTGTAACCCACAAGGATATTAATCACAGGATATTGCTGTGCTAAAAATTACCTCTGGATTTTTTTTTTCTTATGAGTATCAGAGAGATAGAAAGGAAGATGGATAGGCAGGAAATGAGAAAATCTATGTTGCCTTGGTGAAAGATGAGGAGCATATATACACTTGAAGGAAATGGTTTGATTGTGTACTGCAATGGCATGGCTGCTTTCTAAATCTGAGATACCTGATTTAACAGGGACCAAATGAGAGGCTTGTAATGGCATGCACTAATTTGTCAGACTTTACCAGTTTTGTCAGGTTTCACAATTTGGTTTTTGTTAAGATGCAAAATTTAAGAGGAGCAAAATACTCTCTGTTATTTCTTTCCAGACAAACAAGATGTTCAACACCACTGCTCAAGGATCAGGCATTAGGCACAGCCACCATGTCCCTCTACATCTTGAGTATTTTTCATAAAAATGCCTTCTCCTCAGGGGCAGTCCCTGCTCTCACACACACCTGCATCATTCTCCCTGGCGTTCTTGAGGCAGCAGAGGCAATGGCACACCATGATCTCCAGTAGCATTTCTTCCTTGGACATTTCCTCTCTGGCTGTCACATATGTCGGGAGAGGATGAATTCTCCAGTGTAGACTAGAACTGGCTTTTAAGCCAGAGATGTTTCAGGTCACTCTGCAACCAGCATCTACTCCAGATATGGCTGTTACTGGGAAAACCTCCAGGCTAGAAAAAATTGCTGGTCCCAACAGTATGGTTTGACAAGTGGGTGGATGTGGGGGATGATGGGAGCCCTCCCACCAGGGTCAGAAGGACTTTACTCAGGTGCACTCATTGAAAATCACTACAGATAATTTTATTTTTTTAAAAACAATAACCAATTCTTTAAAAAAAAATTAAAATATGTTGGCTAAGTAGTTTCAGAACAAATATTTTAAGGGTTTTCACCTTTACATTATTGATAAGTGTTGACTTCAGTTGCTGCTTGACCAAGGACAGTGTCATGTCACTACAAACCTGCCCCTAACAGGAAGCCTCGTGGCATTCACAGGCTTGGGGGGCCACTGTCACTTGCAAAGCCACAGCAGCAGCCCTGCTGTCCCCTCCTGTAGGGGGGTTCACCCACCCCTGACCATTCTGGGCTGGCTGCATGTGCTGAGCACATGCTCCATAAGCCCTGCAACTGTGGACGGGTTGCTTTCCTTGCCCTACCCCAAAGGTCATTGCAGTTTGATAAAACTTTTTTGCTCTTTGTTGTTCCGTCCCCTCTCCCATACCAGTTCTCGAAGCTGACACTGCAGAGCTCTTTTCAAAGGCATCACATCACCCCTGCCTTTCACAGATGCTGTCCTTAGATTTCATGAGACAAACCGGATATTTGATTCTCTGGGCTGTGCACAAAGGCTCCATTAGATGCGCTCAGATCAAAATTGCAGTGTCTGGGATTTATTAGTTTCTTCTAACACTTCACTAAAATCCTTGCTGATAAAACATCTCATTCATATTTTTCAGGCGTTGCTTTTCTCCCAGCTAGTGTCTCTTATCTCATTGGAACTAATCTTTTTGGGATACTTGCACACAAAATTGGAAGGTATGCTTAATTTAAAAATACTAATCATCTTCCAGTCTCTTCATGTATCATTTTCAGTGTTTCCCAGAGCAGTTTAGTGATAGTGGAAATTATTAAGGTTTGTTCTATAGTAGCAAAATTGCTCTTTTGAACATCTTGCTACTTTTGTTGTTTAATTCAGCACTTCAGACATGACTTCAAAACATTCAAGATCAGCTCTAGTATCTCATTATCACCCATCTCTGAGTGATGTTTCCTCTTTGATAGGTGGCTTTGTGCCTTGCTCGGGATGCTAATCGTGGGAATAAGTATTTTATGCGTAAGTACAAGATCATGTATCTCTTAAACTATGTGGATGTTTGTGTGCTCATCTTCAAATACGTGCTTTTCCCATGAGATTTTGCTGAAGTTTCTGCTTTATGACGTGCATTAAACTGTGCAGTTAATAGGTTCCAGATCAGAGTTTTGAGTGCTTTCAAATTTCAGTGCTTCAATTATTTTAAGAAAAGTGGCTCTAAAAGGAGGATGATTGTTTGTTGAGCTGTCACTCAGTTTATTCCTGCTGATAACACAAAGTGTGTCAGTGGTTTAATGGCACAGTCGTCTGAAGTGACAGCTCAGAGCAAGCATCAAGCTCCCACATCTCTGCAAATCTGTGCCACAACTACTTGGAGAATTTACCTCAGAAAAAGAAACTAACCTCATTAGCATGTGCAGTGTGACATAATTAACTGTCTGAAACTTCCTTTATAGGTACCATTTGCTAAAAACATCTATGGGCTCATAGCACCAACTTTTGGAGTTGGATTTGCCATTGGTAAGAAAATTTACAACACTTCTTACAATGTGTTGTTTATGTAAAAATTATTTTATATGAAGTTACAATTAGTTATGTTGCCACTCTGATGTGACAGTGGTGAAGTCTGAGCTGCCCAAACTGGTAAGTAGAACAAGAAGGACTGAAAGGCAGTGCTTAAGGAGTTGGAACCAGACTTCTTTAGACAAGCTGGATTGCTCCATTGACCTAAACAGATCTTTCAAACTGTCCATGAATGTAAACATTTTCAGAAACGAATCCATGCACTGCCTCAAACCCACAATCTTCTTTGTTGTGGAAAAGAATTATATAGACATTTTACAGTAGAAAAAGGCTTCAAAATTTTGTATATAAAGTAGGAATTCCCAAGCCCTTGTACTCTGCTTCAAGTAATGTGTGTGAACTTTGCTTGTGCTGGACCATACAGGCAGGCTGGAGTGGGATCTGGGGCTTGGTTTTCAGTGCTTGGCTGGTCAGAAAGTGTTCTGGGGCATCTTCTTGCACGAGGGATGCATAGTTAGGAAAGAAGTTGCAGGCACAACTACAAATGCCCATTATCTCAGCAGTTTTGTCAGCTGTCTGTGCTGTTTCTTGCAAGCAGTGAAGGTGCGGCTCAAAAGACGTGATAAAACCACCATAAATAATTTTGATTGACTAGAGGGTGAGGCCATCTTTTAGGCCTAGAGAAAGTGTAAGTTCATATCAAACAACTTTCCCCTAAATAAAATCTCCTTGGGTGGTAATGAGAGATGGGGGCCTTTGCACAGACAGCTGCTGGGAAGTGGTGGATCTGCCCTAAGCTCACACCTCTCCCGTCCTCTGGAAGTGTCACATGTATGTGTGTGCATGTGTCCATACATGACCTCAGACACAGCAAAGATAATACAGGCTATTTTTACACAAATCTTCTGCTTAGTTAAGAACAAGCATCCATTTAGCTGCTTTTGCATCCCTTCTTGGCACGTAGTTGGCCAAGACTTAAAATAGGCCAAAAAAAAAAAAGGTTAAGATTTTCCTGAAATGTTTTCCTCCCTCCTGACCAGGAATGGTGGACTCCTCCATGATGCCAATTATGGGCTACCTCGTAGACCTGCGCCACGTGTCAGTCTATGGCAGTGTGTATGCAATAGCTGATGTTGCCTTTTGCATGGGTTTTGCCATAGGTAAGTGGCCTTTTCCTGCCTGTAAAGCACAGTTTATAAAGGGGAATCTGCTACGATGCCAGGTGTGAATCCCAGTGGCATTCACAGGTTTGATGAGCATGGCTTCTTATTTCCTGCAAGAAATAAAGCAGAGGGAATTGTGTTTGGCATCTGTTCCCCTCTTCTGCTCTGGTGTTGTGCTCACTTCATTAATTGTAAGAGGCTTGAAGCTGTCAGGCACTGAACACAAATAGGATATTTGTAGGAAAGAGTCCTTGGAACATTTAAAACTAACACCACAGCTGTGCTCTTAATAGTCTGTAAGGGGGATAACTCCCCACTGACCCCCTCCTCCTTGAGTGCATGACACAGATGCTCTTAGGAACATCTCTAATTTGTTCAATGAATGTGGAATATGAAGCCAGGCAAGTTTTATATTATAATTACAAGCATGTCTTTACATTCCTCAAATCAATTTGGAAAGCAGGAGTTTTATATTTAAAATTACTGTTGTTTAAAGTGGCTGTTGCAAATTTTGTGTCTGAATGATCTCCAGAAAAGGGTTTTTATCCATAAAAGGTCCCTCTGCTGGTGGTGCCATTGCAAAGGCCATTGGATTTCCATGGCTCATGACAATTATAGGGATTGTGGATATCCTCTTCGCTCCCCTGTGCTTTTTCCTTCGAAGTCCACCTGCCAAAGAGGAGAAAATGGTAAGCATAACTTGGTTTCTTTCTTTTGGCTTTTTTCATGATAACAAATGGTAACTCATTTCTTCATCTTTGCCTCTACCCTCCTCAAAACAGGACCAGCACAGTATATTTCAGCCTCATGTGTTAACTTTGGGATTCTCCCTTCTTTTTACATCCAGGATTTATAAAGACAAACTCTTTATTAGTTACAGGTTACAAAGTCACAAATTTGGTTATCATGAAGCAAGAAATTCCTCTGCAACAGCATATGCTGTGGTGGAGTCAGTATAGAATGCAATTTGTTTTCCCTCAAGAGCTAAAACTGAATTAACCAATTGACCATATTAAAATATAGTTGTTCATTGTTTATTTGGGTAAAAGGAACTGTAATTTTTGCATGGCTTTATTGAGCACTGCCATCTCTGCAAGGTAAGGACAGCACCTGCTGGATGTCCTGCTCTCACACTGTTATGGGCAGGAACACAGGAGATGAAAACCACATCTTGCTGCAATAGTGGCATAGGTGAAGGCAGAGACCTTCTCTTTTACAAATATTTGGTCTGTAGAATCCCATTGATTCCAGTTAATCCCTTGTCATGACCTTTGCCAACTGCTGGTTTAGTTTGATTTGTTTTTTTTACATTGACCAAGACTGAGGAACAGAAAGAAAACAAACAAACAGAAAAGAGCAGCTGCTGTTTACTGGCTATACAAAGTTTACCTTGGTCACCAACAAGAGTTTCACTTGTAACTTGGTAATCCCTGCTGGGACAGGATCTCCCCCCACAGCTCAAACACCTTCCAGTGTCTGCCACCTCTAACATATATTTAAGTGCAAAGTAACTTAGGCAGTGGACTGATGTGCCATTTCTTTCTGGTTTGAAGAGAGTCAGGAGGGTCCCAACATTCTGCTCTGTGCATAAATAATTTAAAAAACCCAAACTTAATGATGGTCAGCATGAAATATGCTACACAACTGCTCCAAAACTCCTAGGAAAAATTCATCCAAAAGAATCTGTCCCCTCACTGTGATCATCACATTTAGCTACCATGGGTGGCATGGCCAAGTATTTGGACCACCACTCTCAGCAGAGCCCAGTGATGGAGTTCTGGACCCTCATAGAGAGGAGGGGTGGGGAGAAAAGCAGTAAAGGAGTCTTGGCTTGAGGTAGTAGGGCTCCCCTTGACCATCATCCAGCTAGTGATGGATGGAGATTAAAAACAGGAGGGGTAAATTACTGTACCTGGAGAGCAGGTAGATGTATTTCAGTAACACATGGGCTGAAACACTGGTAGTAGAAAATTGTTGGTGATGTCTTTAGGGCCAAGATCCCACCTCACACAGACCTATGGACTCAATTTACTCTAATTGGAATCAGTTTGGGTTCTGTTTCCAGGGGGGTGAGGTGAATCCCTGAATGGTGCGTGCAGCATGATGGCTGTGGGGTGGATCAGCCCCAGGCTCAGCTGGGTGCTAAGCAGAAGTGCTAATACTCACACTCTGATTTCTTTCAGGCAATACTCATGGACCACAACTGTCCTGTGAAAACAAAAATGTATACCCAGAACAACATCCAGTCCTACCCCATAGGTGAAGAAGAAGAATATGAAAGTGATGAATAACAGAAAAGCCATATAACATATTTTGGTGTACAAAATGCTGTGGTTCATGTGAAACATCTCATCCAGAAATAGGTTTCAGTTGTACCATACATTTAACAGTGAAATGGTAAAAAGACCCAATGGTGTATTATTCATTGCCCATGGTTATAAAGCAGAGTGATAATCGCCTTACAAGGGGGGGGGAAAGCTTTTATAGAGGATTTGTATAGTGTTAATCTTTGTGTATTTAATTTTGAATATTACACTATATTTTTATTAGATGTGTAGTATAAATCTGTATAAATGTGAATTTTAACTATTTGGTTTCTAAAGTCAACTTGTTGACAGTATTTCATATTTTATTTGAAGTAATATTACTGTCAGGAGCCTTTATCTTTCTAATCTGATTGGAAATGTAAAAAACAAGGTAAAGCTAAAAGAAAATCTCTCCAATCTGTATCCTTTTAAGTGGTACTCTTGTAGGTACGTTGAGAGGAGATGAAGGCTGGAATTCATTGTGGGCAGCACTACTGCTTTTTTCATCAGTTTCAGGTTGTAATAATATATATAAAAATAAACAAAACAACTTCTATGCCAACTTAAAATAATGAGCACTCCCTGAACCACTCCTGAAAAGTTGGGGAGAACAGGATGTGTATTGCTATTAATAGTATTTAATGAAGTTTTAACCAATGGGTGATGCAAGAGGAAGCCCCCCAAAAGCACACCACCAGGTAAACAAGTAGGTATGAATATGCACTGCTCCTTTCCCTTAAAGGAAATGAGGAACAGCATGAGGATTCTTTTTTATATTTCTATCTTTTGACTCTTCTAAGGTTTCTCTATTTTAGTTGCATCTTAAGTGATGGGTTCAGAAAAGCTGCAGTATTACAATGTTTAGTCTTAGCATGTACTGACTTAAGCAGTTCAAACAAATAACTTTTACATGCATTTGCATGCACATTTGGAAATTCTATTTTTTTTTAATTATCAACTTTGCTAAAAAAAAAAAGAAAAAAAAAAGGAAAAAATAACCAGTTTATTGCCAGTCTCAACATTTGGGGACACAGCCCAATACAGGTAAAGCACTGTATTAGGCAGTCCCTATCTGCACTGAGAAAAAACACGTGAGAAGAAAGTATTTTAAAACAATTCCAATGTCCTCATCTGTGGTGTATCATTTCATTTGTAAAACTAAAATCTTTATGTGCCTTCTTTCATGTAATTGCAGATGTTTTATGTACTACAGCATAGATACTATGTTTACATATAGTTTTGTAAAGCATATATACTCTGGTCAGAAAATATGAAAAATATAGTGGATCAAACTTCAAGTATTGCTCTGTCAATAATTACGCATTAAGAACGCATTAAAATAAAGTCATCTGACAGAAATTCATGATCTATTGTAATAAAGTGGAAAAAATTAAAAAAGAATCCCCCTCATAATTGGCCTTAATGCATTGTGTTTTATCAAAGAGGGGGGAAACATTCCTCTGAGCTTGTTTATTTGTTAGGACAGATATTTTCATTCCAGGCCGTAAGTACATGGGATTTATTTACAAATAACTGTGGTATTTCCAAAATCAGACTGAGATTTAACTTTTTGGAAATTGATAGGGCCAAGATCTGGAGTACCAGGAGAGACACCCTTGTGTGTTCTCTTAGTGAGAGCGAAGAGTCTAAGAAAACATCCTAAGATGGTGTGAAAGCCAAGCAATATGTCCTGTGGCTGATTTGAGAAAATTCTCTTAGAGATTTTTGTAGTGGTGTATTTTCAACTGCATTCCTTTCAATATATGTAACAGATGGAAATCCTTCCTTCAAAGCTTGAGAGGTGTTTGAGAGACAGAAATTAGTACAGCACAAAGCAAATTCTGTCATATGTTGAGTCACTAAGTAACAGTTGTGCAGATCAATGACTATTTACATTGGGCTCAGATTTTCTTTTGCCCCAAGAGAAGTTATTTTACTTAAATTCAATGAACTTTTGGTCAACATCAAATAGTTAATACAATTAAATTTGAAACAAACAATGCAATGTTAGAATTCTAAATTATTACAGGACACATTAACCAGTGTATTGCTTAAATTCACAACTGTATTTCAAACATAGCAACTTACATGTATTTTTTAAAAAGCACAGAATGACTTACCCTGTGGTTTGGCTTCGTATTTTTGAGCACATCACAATTAAGGAGGAATTTTCATTAATCTGCAAGACGATTATGAGAAGACCCAAGGATGGCTCAATTGATCACGTTCCTCTCCTGCAGATGAGCCAGGTTTCTGGAGGCCTCAGGGAGCAGCACCTCACCCTGACCAGCTGAGCAGACCCACACAGTTCAGTCTGGCTCCCCCTCCTCTTGCTCCATCACAAGTCAGACATGTTAAGACCCATGTTTAGACTCTCTATGCCACCTTTCCCCCACTCCTAAATAGATATTTAGCAATTTTATTTATGGAGTAGTAAGTAATTAAACTCTTTTTGTTGACAGGCAGAAATTTTACTCACAGAAAACACACAAAAATTCCCTTCTCCCCCAGAAGAAATTGGATTCTTTCCTGTTTTGTATAGCTTGATCTGTGTCAATTTAAGTAGGATAAAGTCACTTAGTTCATTCTCTCCCACTGTTTATTCCTCCTCTGTATTTGTAAACTTCCACAGATGCTTTATTTCGAATTTAAGGGGGGAACAAAAAAAAAAAAACACAGATAGGGAATTACAAGGAAAAGCTGATTAGATAAAAATGAGCTAGGAAGAAGTAAAGATTTGCTTATTCATTATCCATTAACATTTTCTGAAGGGCAAAGCCAGTCAGAAAAAATAATTTTCTCCCCTAACGTAACTCTGGTGGTAGTCACTATCACCAGTACTGTCATTAAATTATTATTTGTGCAGTGCCCCGAGGTCTTAAAAAACCCCACAAATATCCTTAGCATTTTATAAGATTCTCTAGCTACACACAGAATCAACTGGAATCAGCATTTTGAAAGCAATTTGTCTACTATTAAAGAGTGTAGAATAAAAATAAATGCATATGCAAACAGAATGCAAAAAAGGCCAAATTAATCCAGTAATCAGTAGTATGACTTAATGCAAATTGTGTTCTTCTCCTGAAGATCTTTCCTTTAAGTGGTGGCTTTAAATGATAACCTACAGCAATAGAAGTGTTTAAAAAATATTGACACAATGCAAAAGAGTTGATAATTTAGCAAAACTATTTTATTAAAGCTTATTCTCATGATAAAATAATAGCCAACAAAATCATATTAGGCAGGTCTTCTGCAAATGTGTGTAGCTGCCACCCATTCAGATATCAAGTCAAGATATTCTTGTTTTCTGTGGTATTCTTTATTTTCAGCTATTTACAGTCGAGCATGAAGCAAAGATTACATCAGGAATGTAGAATTACAATTTCCCCCTCGAGATTCACTGTTTATTGTAATTAATGCCAGACAGGAATTTATGTTTTCCTTTTTATCACTAAAATACAACTATTTTGCCCTTTTCCCATTCAGTATATTTAAAATATTGCACTACGTTTAATTTACCTCTTACAATCATCATCATCATCATTAGCAACACTATGTGAGGAAAACTATATCCAGCTTTTCTTACCCACTGCGTTACGCGAGTCAATTTAAAACCAAGAATGTGTTTTTGAAATCAGTATTTGCATTGTTTTCACAGCTCCTTCATGTGTACCAGGGTTTAAATGAAGCACTTGGATATATTTGAAAACCTCTATAGTAGTCCTTAAGAGCAAACACTGATGGGGATTGAATGCAGATCACCACCGATGGTAAGCCACTGAGAAAATGGAGTGGGCAACTCTTAAATATGCATCTCAAGCAAGTATAGGTTAAATAACTTTTAGTCAATAAGGGAAGCTAATTTTGTGCGATTATTTGCTGAAGCTTAATTTCAGAAGTGTGTCACATGCCTATTTTAGCATGGATAGTGTTTTCCATACATCAACTAAGTATCAACTGCCCAGATCTCACAAAAAAGTGCAAGCAGTTGCATGAATGGAAGTAACCATTTTGTTCAGAAGCCCAAATAGGCTGTTCCATGGTGAAAACCATGGCTTCTTAATTTTGCCCATCACAAAATTAACTGAGCAGCAAATCTAAAGGAGAGGTACATTATAGATGACCTCAAAATCAAAGGAGTTAATTACCATCCTAATCTCCATTCCCACAAAGCCATTTTTTTTCTACTATCAGCAATACCAGTGATAATGATACGAGTACCTAGCACAGTACCTAAAATAAAGATGATATTTTATATAAAATTTCTATACACAGAAGATGAAACAAAGACACGTTTACAGGAAATAAATAAGAACAATGGCCTTAGCCAGGATATGCTAAGATCCACAGTTTACACATAGCACAATACCAGATAGCTCTTTTCAAAAGCAGCTGGCTGAACTTCTTCCTCATCTCTATTGGACTCACACACTGACTCAAATAAAACATGTTATATACACTATAGGACATTTTGCTGACAAAGGCGATCCTTCTCCTCAGACTGGATCTTTGGTCTGAGAAGCTGAATACAACTTAGCACTATATGATTACTCAAAAGTGTTGAGAGAACCTGTTGAGCTATTTTGTGTTTTGTACCTTAAGGTTTTCAAAATGATAGTCTGCAGCAAAATATTAATTTTTTTTATATTATTTAAACCATCATTACATGCTTTTTCTCAGAATGCAATGAAACCTCCAGCTCTTGTGAAGAACACCTTTCCAGATAATACAACACTTACACTTACGGTTTTGTTCTGAAAGGTAACCAGCCTCTTATCTCAAAAATATTCCCAATTATTACGAGATACCAGTATGTACTTTGATATCTAATATTATTCAATCAGGATAAAAGAGCCCAAGGTTCTAAGGAGGATTTTTTTAGCATAGCATTACTATATTTCATTATTAATTACAAACTATGAAAACTTTTGTATATAACAAAAATAGGGGAAACGAATGATATGCAATGTTAACTTCAGTATTAAGAATAGACAAAATGAAAGCCGTTTTGTTCGCTTTCATGGTATGTTTGGCAAAAAATACACAACTACCTAGAAGACATACAATAAAACTGTGATTAACACTTTAAAGCCTGGCCCCTCAGTGACTTCTGTGTCAGTCATCAGCTTAGGCATGCAACAAGCTTATAATGCTTTCACCATACAACGGAAACTAAACATTTTGAAAATCCTGCCAGTTTCCCATTGAAAACTATAGCTAAAAAAGCAAAAAATAAGGGGAGGGGAAGTGGGGGCAAGTAATACATCAAGGAAACCACACACACTGATGTGAAATGGTAGGGTTACATAATTAGAAAAAATAAAAATAAGTTATTAAAAATAAATTTCCAATATAAACCCCAAAATGTAGTTCTAACCAGCCAGTTTAACAAAATGATGGTGCTGCAGCTGGAGAAGAACTATTATTAGCAATTAACTGTGGAGAAGCAGGACACATACATTACACCAGTGTTTTAATTTAATTTGTGTGTGTTTGGAGTTAAGTGCAAAGTATTCTTCTAGTCCATTCCTTCAAAGACTAAATATATAAATATCAGTCTACTGATTGAGGTGGATCAACTGGTTCTTCTGATATGATGTTCAATGTTGGAGCCTCCGTCAGACTGACATCTTCGCTATCCATTTCTTCTGCTATACTGCTTTCCTCTGAATCCTTAGTCACTTTTTTGAACTGCCGCTCTGACAACATGCTCTCCAGAGTCTCTATATCCTCAATGCCTGCCCTGTAGTGGATCATCAGCAGCGTAAGGGCCTGCAGTCTCTCACCTGACTTGGCCAGTGCAGCAGAAATCAAGGCTTTTTTTCTTGTGTCGGCTGTATCTTTTTCTTCTTTAAGGAGCGAATTATTATTCTCCAGCTCTTGGTCTATTTCGTTCTGCAGCTTATCTAACATAAATTCTAATTTCTGAAAACGCTCCTCTGTGGGTAAACTTCTGTAGAGATCACGTCCTATTTCCTTAACAGCAATGAAGACACTGTCATCGAGGCCGCCCTCCTTTCGGACCAGCTTTATCCCGCTACTCGTTGGGCGTTTTGAGGGACTGCTTGGCCCACTGATTTCAGTATCGCTACTTTCGTTATCAGAAGTGTTTGGTGTGTGCCTTGGCGAAGGCTCAACCACATCTGTTCCCTGCTCAGCAAGGCGAGCTTTGGGGACTTGCCGAAGGTTTAACAAACGGGTGCTTGTGTTGATGATATGCCTGGTCAAACCTGTAGTTCTGTTCACAGACTTAGACTCTGAATCAACACGAGAGGACGCAGCTGGGGGAGCCTCCTGTCCTTCTGCTCTACAAGCTCCCACACTTCGATCAAGCCTCTTTTCAGCTCCAAAACAAAAGGGTGTCTCAGTTAAACACTTTTCTTGACATTTTTTATGGCAAACATAAGCACAGAGCATGCACTGCGAAGCTGCTTTAGTCCATACTTTCTTTTTGCAGTAATCACACCAAGTTGGATTCTGAAACTGAGTATCTTGAAAGTTATGCTTGTTCTCTGTAACAACTTGTCCCAGGAAAGGTTCCTCTTTCTGAAGTGAACGAGCTTCTTCTTCAAACTGAGAGTCCCTGTCTTTCTCCGAAAGAACGTTCCAATCATCTACTTCACCTTCCTTTAAATATTTGAATTGTAAAGTGACATCGCCGTAACAAAATTTTTCATTGAAACCCTTATGGGTTGTCAAATTCCGCAATGCTGTTCTAGTGACTGCTGCCTTAGAGCTAGGAGCAGACAATTTAAATGTTCTAACAAATTCCATGGAGGATGTAGCTATACAATCTAAAGCAATTTCTTCAAGTTTTATGCTTGCATATCCTAAGCAGGTAAACCCACCTGCTTTGAAAGGGTCTCTGCACCACAGTGCAACATTAAGGTACTTATGGTATCCTTCTACTTCAAACAGACAGGAGGATGTTCTCGTCCTTGGCCATCGGCCTTGCCGTACTCTATAATGAATTTCTGGTGATTCCCACGTTCGAAAGTCATCGTCTTTCAAACTGCGTGTAGTTTCTGAAAGTCCATCTTTTAATGAATCTGCCTTTGGTGCTGTTACTACTTTTGATACTGCTGAGTCTTCCATTGAATCACTACTTCTAATTACCTTCTCTGCAGACTTTTCTCCATTATTAGTAGGTGGAGGTGGCCTCTCTGGCTTATCAGAACATACAGCTCCAGTTTCTAACACATTTTGGCTTTCATTAGGAGGCAAAATAGGCCTAATTTGTGGCCTAGGTGGCACAGGAGGCTTAGTAATGGATCCTTGTGACTGTTTACCTGGTTGCTGCAATGCATCTGAACTCTCACTAGTTTTAGGTGTTGCCACTTTAGCTCCATCTTTTTGCTGTGTTTTTGACGTTGCCTGATGACTTCCTAAATGTAGCTTCCGATTCAGGATTGGGGATATAGTTCCAAGAGGTTTAGCAGCAAGTATTACTACTGAGCGTTTGGGACTTGGAGTTGTTGGCAGTTCTTCTTTTTGGTCAGGGGATTCACAAGCCAAGTCCTCAAATTCTGAATCAAAATCTCTGCTATCAACATCAGTTGATAAACTACCTTGGTCATCTTCTGATGGTGGCAAGAAAGCGGTGTCTTCCAACTGTCCAAATCCATCCTGCAGTGATGAACTGTGCTGATTATACCCAACAGGCCTTTCATAAAAAATTAAAACTCTCTCCCCAGCCTGCCTAATAAGCTTCAACACTTGGACAGTTGATGTGATTTTAACACCTATTAAAAAAAGACAAAAATTGTTAAATTTTAATTATGACAACAATGTAAATGACCAACAATAGTCAATAAACATTGCTGCTCACTAACAAAGGAAATCAGTTATGACAAAGCTTAATTGGAATGTAAAAGATGAATTATTTTCATTTTATTCATACAAATATATCACTTCAAGAGCTGGAAAAGATGAGAACCAATACCCCAGTTTCCTATTTCCTAATACTACTGTAATCTTACAAAGTAACGTTAATTTGATATGCTAACATTTTTAACCTTGGTCTTACTCTAAGTTTGGGCATGCAGTAAACATTTAACAAAGGACTCAAAAAATGGGTATTTTTAAATACAGTTGTAATTTAAACAGAAGCAGGCTAACAAAGAAAACAGTTCCAATAAGTTAGCAAAATACAGGTGTGGCTGAAGAGTGAATTGAACCATTTTCCTCATCAGAACTTTCAGAGTCATAGGACATATTCTCCAGTCAATGGTAAGATTCAACAAATTAGACAAAAGCTAAAATATCCTGATGAGCACCCAGTCCAAATAAGTAATTACCTGTTTGAAGCATCTGAAAACCCTTATAAATCACTGGAGTACTGCAATGGGGATTTAGGCAGTACCTAACGGAAAGAACTCGTAGTTGTTAAGCTCTGGTCTGTAAAATCTCTCAGGTGTAGCTGTTAAATTCCCTGCTGGCACAGTCACATTAATGTTTTGGCTGTTTCTGGGTGGTTTTGTTTGGTTGGGTTTTTTTAATGTTGTCAAACATTTATTCATATCTCTTTTAGAATTTACCTAGCAAGGAGTAAATAAATATGTAAGAAAATGAGTCAAGTGGACAAAAACCTTAAGGGGTCATAAATACATAAATGTTAGCTGTCTTAGGAGTGCCAGAAATAACTGAAATTGCTCAGAAAGGCAGTCTGGTTGAACTGCATATAGACACGTCCTCCCAGTTTGCAAGACAACCCTTATTTTAAAAGCTGACATATTACTCACTGCCAATGGCTAGAAGTCTGTCTCCTCTCTGCAGATCAGCAGCTGCAGCAGGTGAGTTTGGAGTCACAGTTTCAATGACAACATGCCCTCCATCTTCCTCCTTTGACTGCACAAGACGGAGCGTGAGCCCAACGCTCTGAAGATTCCCTTTCACTAGTTCTGCCTACAGAGAAAGAAGTTAAAAGCACGTCAAATAAGCTGCTTGCAAACTTATTTTTATTATTATTATAATGGCTACTAATGTTAATTTAAATAAAAAATAAAATTATACAATTACTATTATTAAACCCAAATTATTATTAAAAATAAAATACATTCGGACATCCATTGAATTCATTAAGCAGATTATTACCTAATAGATTAACTGTCTGCCCATTAACCTTGCACCTTCAGAGATCTTCACAAAAAGCCCCAGTCTTATAAAAGCAAGAACTACACAGAATTTCATCGTACATTTTACTGGGAAGAAGTTTTATTAAAACGAGCACTGTACCATCAATCTAGGTTATCACTTTGAATACCACATTTGTGCTATAAAACCTACTACTATGAGCAACTCTTCAGTAATCTACACAAGGTGTTTGGAGTGAGAAAATTTATGCACCTACACATTGCTAAAACATATTTAGAACAAATATCAATTAACAATAGCCTAAGAAATTTCTTCAAAGACTGAAACCTTTTTCTGTGAACCCTTTCCTCATACTTACATTGCAAGATAAATACAATTTAAATTTTAAGTCAGTAATCTCAAACATCTTATTCTAAAAGACTGAGGTGCAATCTCTGTAGCAGAGTTTCATGCCACACTCTTGCACAGATCTTGGTAGTGGTCAATTGTTTACAGACCTCAGTGTCTGAGACATTTGGCAACTTTTTTCTTAATAAAAACAGTCCTTAATGAATTTAACAATATCCTTTTTCCCCCCTAAAACACATTCCTTCTGGACTGTTTCAAATGACTGTCTACTATCATTCCATCAACATTTATTCCATTTGAAAGGGGAACTCATATGTTTCAGCTTCAAGGACAGAAATTTAATTTGCTTTTTTGATTCCCAAGAACAGAGAGACAGACACTGTAGAAAACCTCCGTAGGACATTCTATATTTGGTTTCAATTTAGTGAGTTCAGGTAGACAGCCTTCTCCTCCGTCCCTCTGCATTTACTTTGTTGCTATTCAATTGTCGATGTTTGAACTGTCTGGAGTTGATCCTTCTCTTTGCAGGATGTGTTCGTTTACTTAGTTTTGTACCATCGCTTTCCACAGATGAAGTGGATTCCTTAATGTCAGTACATTGCCCTCCCCTTGGCTGTATGGCTTTCACTCCTTCCTTTCATCTTAATAGCAACATATCTTGTTTTTTGGCTAATTGTTCAGTTTTATAGAAACAAAAATGCTATGCTCCTTAGCAGTTTGCTTAAGAACAGCAAAAAAGCAGACTCGCATTAACTTTCTAAGCTTTGTCACTGATTTTCTGCATTTTTCACAGTCACCTAATCTTTTTTCTCGAACTTCTATTGTGAATAACCAGTGATGTATGTCAGAATAACAAGACCAATATGAGCTTAATTGCAATTCCAAGATTCAAGGTTATTCTAGAATGCAAACAAATAAATAGCTGCCTACAGAAACAACTGTGGGGTTTTTGGGTTGGTTTTTGTTGGTTTGCTTGTTTTAATGCCAATCCCATTTACACCAAAAACTCTGCTACATAATTAAATTTTTATAAGCTGAATTATAAACCCTTAAGTGTTAAGAAACAAAGAGAAAGTATTAGAAATCTCTTTGGAAGACAGAAACTTTAAAAAAAATTGCTCTTCTGCTTTAGTCCTTTATGTACAATATAGCTTTAAGCTAGCAATTCACAAATTTCACAAATGTTGCATGTGTTGTATGGAAACAGCATAAAGAATCACTACAATTTCAAACAATACTAGTTGAATATTTTAACTGTCAAAACCACAAATAACATGAATTTGCCGTGGCAGCACACCAATCTGCAACAAAAACAACATCCAAAAATCACAAGCATATAGCTCTGCATATTCTTATCGAACAATGAGGAAACCATTATTTCTGAGCTTTGCTCAGAGTCCAGGTACTCAAACCTGTTTTTCTATGATGCTTCCTTTGTAAGTCTTGCTCTAAGTGATTAAGCTTGAAAAAAAAAATATTACCAAGTCCTTGTGTTTCAATAGAGAAGAAACTATCATAATGAAGATCAGAAAGTAAACTCTCACTTAAGGAATGCTGACAAACATGAAAATTACTAAGGGCTGAGAAGCAAATTATAATAATTTTTCCCCCTAAGTTTTTTAGTCCACTGAAGTAGAAAGCTGTTTAGAGAGAGAATTTCAGGAAAGAAATGGATGCTTAACACACCACAGTGAAGGAAAAAAACCCAACAAAACAAGAGAAAACCCCAGGTTGGTTTTCATCCTAACACTATGTTATTCTGGCCATTTAATTACACTTCTTTAGGGATTCATCTATTTTGATGATATACAGTTTCATCTGAAATCTCACATTACTTCTGGATCTTCTGAATCTCAACACCCAGAAGTAGAGTTCATTAGTAAGACAACATGTTTTAAAGTGTTGGCCCATCCAGGACAGACAGTCTGTTAGTTTTGCATCACTGCAGAAGAGCCATTGCTCTAAGTTTGTTTGCAATATGAGGCAAAATTCTTGGCCAGGAATTTTTTGAGACAGAACAGAAAAACATCCAACTACTGAAGGATCCCGGCCACCGCAGCACTGTCACAGGAGTGGCATTTTCTCCTCCAGCCAGAGTGGCACAAAGTGGCAAGATTCCTTCAGAAAGCCACAAGCCTTAGAGAAGCCAAGAGAATGTCAGAAGGAAAACAAGAGCTGGTACTGTAACATTTAGTGTTTTGAAGAAAGGCAGCAATGACTTCTAACCACTATTAATTCTTGCAGTCATGGCAAAATGCATGATGAGCAGATATGGAGAAAGGGCATAATTAGAGAATAAAAAGGAAAAAAAAAGTCACTGAAAGCTCTTTCTTACAGTTTGCCAGTACAGATTCTTATCCTCTTGTGCATCCTTTGAATCCAAGGACTTCTCTGAGCGGAACTCCATAGTGGGTGACTTAACAGTGAAAATATTCTCTACTGCAAAGGACTAGAAACCCCTGAGGTGATCCCCAGGATTTCACCCTTCCCTCCTCCCCCAGGATGAGACCACATGAAAGAAATGAGGGACAGCTGGGGCCAAAGATACGTAGGTATCTCTGAACATTTGGCTCCCATGCAGGGACACGGACTGCAGATTACAACATGTATGACTCACTGATGGCAAGGAGACTTCCAGTATTCCTGCAGTATCTGACGGAAAGCTGTTTTTTGGAAGGAGAATGCCTTTGAACATAACAAGCAAAGTTCATCTCAACTTTTTATTAACTTTGGCACAGTCACAAGCTTTCTCACGAAGTAAACTGGTTTTATTTATCAACCCAAACCAGATGAATATTTTCCTTGATTTTTCTTTCTGGCAAGTAATACCATAATATCTCAAGGCTGCAGGGCAGGTAAAGGCTATTCCAAGCTCTCAAACACTGTCCTCCTCCACAAGTACACTCACAAACCCAAGCATCTTCATAAACCCAGCACAGCTACTTTGTGCCTTTCTGCCTCACTCTCAAATTAAGACGTGATAATAAATGAAGAGCCGAAGACCTATTGGAACATGAAACAACAAGAGCATGAAAATCAGCTAAACGACACAGAGGTTAAAAGAAAACTGTCAATAATGAAAAGACATTTATTTATCATGGAAACTTGCTGCAAGGGAGAAAAACCAACAGCTGTGCCCAGGAGAAAGGGAAATTTTAAGCAACTAGCAATACCATATTAAAGCAAGTTTATTTTAATTTGATTTAATTCACAGCTCTGTTTAACTAGTTCCTGCAAACTTTAGCAGTTATTTGAATAAGTAGCAAGTCAAAGCAGATATTACTACTTGCATGTCCGTGACAGGTATACATTCAAAGTATTTTATACTGAAAGAGTTAGAGCTAAACTGTGTCACAGAACTTTGAAAATATACCCTTTAAAAAAAAAAATTTAAGCATCTCCCATAATATTTATTAAATACTTGTTGAGATTGAGATGCAACAAAATAGGAATGACTATTCTGGGGGGGGGGCGAGGGGCGGAAAAAGAAGGTAAGTAATTTCTTTAGTGTTTTATTGCTTAAAAAAAACCCCTCTAACAACAAAATAAGAGGGCACAAGATGTCCATTCACTTTAAAATTAATAAAACATTTTGATGTGGAGCTGTGATTGCCTGCCTTTTCCAGGACAAAGTCCATAAGCATTGATTTCACAGTACAGGCTCTAGTTCATTGATATGCATCAGTGTATGAGCCACTGCAGAGCAAAACTCCAGCGCTACTTTCAGTTCAATATTGGACGTATGGTCTGGAAACACAATGCAGCAGAAAATTATGTTGTGTTTCATTGCCTTTCCTTACCTCAGCCTTGTCCTTCTGAAAGTCTGGAAGTTCAATGTCAGTGAAAATCAATTTTTCCAAATCTGTTTAAACATTGTGATACCAAACTCCACAGCTACACAGTGATCACTCAGAAGTTTATAGCTGGCTAATACTATTTCAATGGCGAAATATTTACACAAGCATCAAAACACGATGCAGTTTTAGTTTTCAAATGCTTCACTAAATTATCAATCTGAAATAATTCGCAAATACAATGGGATCATAAATAAACCCTTTTATACTATTTGCTTCCAAAACTGCACATATGTGTACAGATTGTTTAACAGAGGTAAGAATGGCACCAGTGGTACTGTAGTCTCATAACCAGAAAAAAAGTTAACATTAGATACAGCACTTCCATTCAGAATTTCTAAGGCAAGACATAATAACGTCCATTAATAAATATGGAGATTGCAACAATGAGGAAAGTATATGACAACCTCTTACTAATAGTGCAATATCATTCAGCTAAACTTTAAAAACTATTAGATGCATCCAAAAATAGAAAGTCACAGAATTAAGCCAGTGCAAGATAATTGGAGAGCACGAGACTTTTTCTTTTAAACTAAACTGCTTATTTTTGGAACTAAAAAGGAAATTGTTTTTTTAAAAGCTTTTTTTTTACTCTGTAATATTCCATATTTGCTTAATTATTTGTACACATTAACATAAACGTTTATTATAATTTAGTAAGCATGTCACATTCTTTTGAATAAACTCTAAGAAAAGCTTGAAAGCTTGATCACCCGAGCACAAATAAGAGATCTTATTTTATTGACTTTACATCAACGAAGAGAATAGTATTTTCCCAAATACCTATTCCCTATCAGGGATATGTAACACTTTGCATGTATCAGAAACTGAACTGAACCCATGTCAGTGCTGTACCGTAGATAAAAATCTCTGTTTTAATCCAAACCATCAGAGTTGCCAAAGCAGACTTAGGTATTCTTGCAAGCATAGTCTAGTGCTTTTCAAGGAAAAAGAAGAGATAATGTCTTTGGATATGTCTGAAAAGTGTTACATTCTCCCAGAAAACCCTGCGTGCTGAGAAGAGAGGAAGGAATATTTCATGTCAAAAAAACCCAAAACATTAAAGTGCAAAATTGGGAAGCAGTTTCTTCTGTTCTGAAGACTCAGATACTTGTATTATTGAAAAAAGGTTTTTGGCATATATCTTTAAAATATGGACTTTAACATTATTGCTTTTTTCAACCCTGTTATTGAATGGAGTTATTATATATGACCTGCACAGCAAAGTGATTTCTAGATTATTTACACCGGGCAGAGGAGACAGTGAAAGGAAACAGGTATTGCCAAACTCATGAAACACTCCTTAGTAACACCAGACACAAAGAAAATTTTTTAACATTATGAGAGTATTTCAATCTATGCTTTATAAAAGGAGTAGATGTTTTTCTTCTCCATGTGACACAGCCCCAGAGCTCAAAAATACAGTGCCAGAGTAGCACAAGCCTTTTCCAAACTCTTCTCCAGGTTTTTCTGTCCTCGGGACAGGATAACCCCTATCGTGTTCTGGAGAAACTGTCAAGAAAAGGACCTTGCATTGAAAGTGTCTGCTGTAAACCTTGACTAAGGAATCAGTGATGACAGAAACACTTTAATTTCCCAGGAACAGAGAAAAGTCCCAATAACAGAAAGAGAAGCAAGTTCAAGAGCTAACCTTGTTCTTGGAATGCTTAAGCAGCTCGGCAGTTGATGAAGTATGTCCTGGTTATCAATTATAAACTGTGCTCACTATTATGTCTTATATGTACTCAGGTGTGTTTATACCTATGTGCACTCTCACAGCTGCACAGAAATCCATGAAAAATCCTCTTCACAAACTTGTTAAATAGGCTGGGATTGCCCAGCACCTCCCTGGCCAGGGTTAGTATGCATGCAAATACACTGCAAAACAGACACAGACCTCAAAAGAACAAACTCAGGAACTGGTTACCTACGACTGGGTATGTGCCTCCACCTCCTTAATTTGTATTTCCCTCAGCAGCTTCAGAAATGTTATGACACGCAGACAGAAGATTCCAAAAAACCCATAAACCTACAGTAATAGTTACAGAATAGCTAGACTATACAGCATAACAAACAATGAAAAGGAAGGAAATAATCTCTGTCATCAAATTAACTGTATACAGAAAATTGACTTTAATATTTATTTTCCTCCCCACTGGAAATAGGCATTAATTACAAAACACTCATAAGAAAAAGGTTGAATATACTGTAATGCAAAAGATATACACTGGTTACTGAAAACACGAGTATACATCACAGACAGAAGTAACACTATATTGTAAGAAACCAACATAAACTAGGAAACACATTTACAAATTTGGAAATTAGTTTACTGATTTGTGGAATACTTTTTCCATATAATTAATAAAAGACTGCTTGAATAAAAATCTGACTTTCATTGTTTCCACATCTGAAGCTAAATCTTAAATCTAAAGTTGTTACTATTCCAAAGTTTGCATCAAGATTTCTACAATAACTAACATACTCTCTCTTGCTCTGTGATGCTCCCTCCATATCAAAGAAACATATACCTCTAACAGTACACTTGGTTGGAAATGTTCACGTATTTTTTCCCCCACTCCTAGGCTGACACTGGTCCAGTGAATTTCAACAAACATGCTTATTTGTCCCCACCATTTTTTTTAATATCTTCACAAAATCTATTAGACAAATAGGTTGAACGAACATGTATTTGTTCCAGATATACTAGAATGAGGAGGTGTCCAATTTTTTCCCCCTAAAATAACTTAATTTATAAATACATTTAAATAGACATATATGTATAAAACTTTCAATATGAAATTAAAATATTATCTGCTTATTAAAAAAATATTGAACAGAAATCCAAATTATTATTCTTGCACAATTACAGCAACTGCCAAATATTTATTTTTCTGTCCATTTTGCCTGAAGGAAGTGTTTTGATAATACCATTAAAAACTTAAAATGCAAAACCAAAATAAACTTGAAAAAGCTAGTAACTGTAGAATGCGCTTTCACCATAAGTAGACACCACCACTAAAAATAAAATTTCATGGCAAACAGGATTGAGTCAATATAAAAATATGAAAGTTGTATCAGAAATCTGTTTCCACAGGATTATTATGGAATTTACTTAGGTGCATAACCACAGTTTCTTAATTTATTCTATGCCACTTGGTTTGAGAGTCAAACCACCTCTACTCCACATTCACTGTAGTGTTTGCAGGGGGTTTCGGGACCAGGCTGATCCTTCAAATTTTAAACAGTTTTAATTATTTGTGTTCTGCTTTCCTCCACTGCAGCTGTTACTCTGCACTGAAAACCCCTGACTCCAGAGGGTTTTTCCTGTACTCACACAGCTATCTCGAGTTACTTCAGCTTGGTAATTTTAATTCAAAATTGTTGGTTTTGCAATTTCCACATTTTTTTAATACCTATTTGCATTCTATATCCTACCAGCTGATATGTGTGCAGACTGGAGTATACATAACCCACTGAAAGACCAATTACTAACTGGCAGATCAGTACTGATGACACTACAACCATTCATACTGTATACACAGCTTTATGGGACTTAAAGGCACCTTTGTGTCTTTAAGTGTCACTAGATGGATACCAAAATCATTAGCACGTGGACTTCTTCATGTTTTCCATGGAAGGAATTTTATAAAATTACCCATTTCCAGCACTGTGGATTGACTCAGGTGTTCATCCATCATCACAAGCTTTGTGTGACTGCCACGGACTCTGACTACTGATAGCAGAGGAATTATAGTAATTCGAAAGGAATGGTTTTTGTAACATTAGAAAATAAATCATCCAGAGAGAAGTTAAGAAAGAAACACTGGAGTCCTAATTAATAGCACTGTACCTTTTAAAGACCCTTTTGAACTTGGAAAAAGACCTCTGCTCCAGAAAACTTTTTTTTTTTTATTTTAAATCGTGGTTACTGTTCTCCTATTCAGTGGATGATGCACATGACCTACACACCACTTTCCCATTTCTTCTCCCCTTCACTAAGAGCAATAACACCCAAAAGCAAGCAAGCAACCAAAAACCTCCCTAAACACACACATGGAACACCTTTGCCTTCAAAAGATGCCTTACATTTACTGGCACCTGGAAATACCCAGTAAGTAACTGGTTCTTATCCTCCTGCTGACCAAAATGTCACAATGTATACACTGACTTTAAACCTGTTGGTCTGTGTTCTGATGTCAAATTAGTTAGCAAAAGATGAATTAGCCCAGTCTGAGTTTGATGTTGAAAGAGCACTAAATTTTAGCACAGAAAGGTTTGTACAGCTCAGTTATTTCAGGTATATTGAAATTAAAGTGTAATGGTGCAGTGTGGACCTGCCTTCAGTTGCTTTGAGAGTGTCTAAGATTTGTACTATTCACCACTGCTTCTAATCTTGTTCATTTGAAGTATCTTTAAGTATAACACAGGATTTTCTCCCAGCTATACTGGCAGCAGTTTGTAAGAGACAGAATTCCCCATTAATGGGTATTTAATATATTGGCCACCCCAATTAATTAAAATAAAAAATTAATTAAAATTAATTAAATATTGAAGAATAAATGTGGCACATGCTATTTAAGAATCAAACAGCGTTATGAAAGAAAAAGTCTGTACAGTAAATGCATCACAGAAAAACACATCTGGCTTGATGGACATTCTATCTCTGCTTTCCTGCAAAGGTCTGGAATAGTCAGCAGCTTTTTGTGGAACATTAGGAAATACAGATTTTTAAAGACAATAAAACAGCGAAAAAATGGAAGTGGGATGTTGGACTTTTTGCTGTTAATCTTTCCAGCTACATGAATTGTGGTCTGTGCACAGGGAGACACATCTCAGACAAATGTTGGATTTTTCATGTTTGGTTTGTGTTTCTTTTAGAAACAAGTAAATTTATGGATGAGTATCTTGATATTTCATATTAGTCATCTTACAAAGCAAGTTAGTGGGCCTCATTATTTTCTATCCTACATGATATCTTGTAAAACCCAAAAATACAGTTTAAAAAATATGATGGTAATTTCATTCTGAAGTGAGCTATGTATTGGACCACAATCCTATTTAAAGTAGTAATTCATTAAGGCCACAACACTGCAAATGTTTTGCACATGTCTAACTTCACCATCATGAGCTATTTGTCTGAAAATAAATGTGACAATTCATCGTAGGAAAATTAAACATCTGCAAGTCTGCCTGACGAGCACTGAAAACGTTTGACAGCAGCAGAATCCAGAACAGGCTCATTACTCAAGAGAATAAGGAGCTGTATCTTATTTTCCCCGGTACTTCTGACACATTGCAGGTACTCTTGGACTAAACTACAACTAAAACTCGTACCTTCAAATTGTATGGTGAAGCGGGCTAAGCAACATGCAAAAAGCAAACTGTTTAGCAATCATCATGAATTGCTGAGGCATTCTTGGAGTAATTACAGGAGTTGAATGGAGGAGTTAAAGACAAATAAGGCAGCAGAAAACCTGCATTTAACCGTGAAGTGTCAGAAGCAGGTAAAATGCAGGCCTTCAGTTTTATGTGAGCTCTTCATAGAGAAATTAAGCACAAACACCAACGTAGCTCTTTAAGTGCTCTTACTCACTGACATCCTCTTAGTCTTTATTAAACCCAACTGTGATAATTTCCTTTAGCCCTGAAAAAATGGAAAAGATTGATTCCCCCCCCCCAATTTTATACTACTGTTTATGTCTTTGATAGGAAAAAGACTTCCTCCAATATTGCTTAAGCATGACTCAGTCATTATATAAATAGTTTGTGCAAAAATCAGGTAGTTCAATAGCAAATAAGGTTACTGATATTAAGTTCATGAGTAATACCGTGTGTGACATCAAACCAATAAAAATTTACCTAGTACATAATTTTTCCTGTATAAATTTCTTATGAATCACTGCACATTACAGATAAAGGAAATTAATGAGAACCTGTGAGTTTCTGCACGTGAGAGAGAAGTCAGTGCAACGTTTTGTTCATCTCCAAGATGGAAGCAAAAAAAAAAAAGAAAAACATTCAAGTGTATACATTAAGAACAAATTCTCAAAAACAGTAATTGTTGTAATGTATGTATCTTGTATGTATCTATTCAATAGTGATAAAACAGCTATTAATGTTCATGCAATACACTCAAAATATTGGACTATCAGGTAAAAGTTCTTTATAATGGAAATAATGAACATGGTGAGGAGTTTTCTCCACACAGAGAACCTGCTTGGCAATTCTGACTACCAGACCCAGCAGCATTAACCACCTGAAGACTGACACAGATATTGCCATCAAAACTAAAAATATGAAAAGTTATTATCCACTGTAGTTACAGCAATATGCATCACAGATGCTAGTCTCCATGGAAATAAGATATACAATATAATTTATATGTATTAGAAAGAAGTAACTCTTAGATCTCGTTAATGGGCTTAAAAGTCACATTTTCAAGGGCTTAGGAGTTACATTTCTGACGGGAAAATGTTGGTGGAAAGAATAAGTGCATTATTTATAGGTTGATTTTATCCTGGAGCAGAAGTGTTTTTTTCAGAACAATGGCAATGCTAATTGCTGAGCTACATCTGAAGCACAATGCATGCTCTGAAACCAGCAGGAGCTTCACAAACACTCCTTGCCTGAGAATCTTCAGCAAACCCCCTGCATTTGGGACAGGAGCAGAATCCCTGCTGTAGCTCTGCTTGGTGCTGGCAGAGGCAGGGCCAGGGCCAGGGAGAAGCAGCAGCAATCCCAAGAAAGGCTAGAGCATCAGGCACAGACTGGTTTTCCTGGCTCCCTCAGTCCTGCAGCCCCTTACTGCCCTCAGCTCTAACAGGATTATCTGGCTATGCTTTCTACCAAAACTGAGGCTATCACACAGTGTCATTTGACTTATTAAACAGTTATGCGCGCAAGACTGTGCAAAAAATACATAAAAAACTATACTCACACAAACAAACCATTACCAGTGCAGGTTACACAAATTACACTCATCAATAACACAGTCAAAGCAACAGGGACCTCACAGGTACCTAGGGTCAATGGAATAACACAATTTGAAACATCATAGAACTTAGGTGAACAGTTTGTTATTTCCGCACTGCATAAACACACTATCTTTTTGGCAACTGGGACATTTCTCATCAATATTAATGGCTAGATGGCTAGTAAAGAAAAGCACAAGCCTGAACAAGACACTGCGTGACCCAACGAGTGTTCTGTCTCACATTCCCACTGAACTAGCTAAACTCAAAGGAACTAAAGCAGATGGAGTAAAACGATTCATGATGATAACAGCTCCTCAGAGATTAAATAAAAGATCCATCTGTAACAAAACGAAGTTCCTGCTGCACACAACCACCACCCCACCCTCTGCCCGGTAACACCAGGCCACCACTTTTGTTCTGAAAGTCTAAATTACCAAGGCCAGAAGAGATGAGGATTTATATTCAGCTTATTCCAAGTAATTGCTGCAAGGAGGCCAAGGTTTTGTATATAATAATCTTCCTATACCTAGAAAAGCAGCCAAACCACACTGAGTTGTTTTCAATTAAATTCTGGACAAAACACTGCAATATAAACACACAACTATATAACCAGTAAAGATTTCCACGACCATACATCTATTTCTGGTTATTTTGTTGAACACATCACATCAAATCAATTTATTTATGGTTATAGGGCACAAGTCGCTGGCAGGCAGTGAAACAGCAGCTCAATGTCACATCTAATTAGCAGCACCAAGACAACAGCACACCTAGAAACCAGATTCTCATACTGATACCGCTCATCACTTACAAAAATTGTTACAACTATTAAAATGAAAAATATCTTCACATCAACTTAGTCAAATACTGACAATTCGCTTTGCCAAAGATATCAATACGTAGCTGTATCTCCTTTGCACTTGAAAAATACTCCAGATTTTTCTCCCCCAAACACACATAAAGATCAATTCCCAATATATCCAAAGAATGATTTAGAAACTGAACGCAAGCTGTAAACTGGAATCAACATATGCTACACAACTTTGTAACCTAGCTTCTAAAAATGCTTCATGAAAACCCAAACATTTGAATTTTTCATAGAAGATCTTTGTGTTGCAGTTTTCTCTCCACATAACTAATGGGATTGTAACTGCCTGATAAAAAGGAGGATTTTCTTTCCCTATAGTGAGATATCTGAATGACAAGAAAACAGGATCTGTGTAACCATGAGTTCTCCAGAAACCAATTCTGTACTCCAAATCGCTAACACTAAAGCATGTAAAAGAGCTAAAAGAAAAATGTTCTTCCAGAAACTGCTTATTAGGAGGAAACGAAAAAAAAAATTACAAGAGAAGCAGAACACTACCCATAATGGAAGTAAAAGTTCCTTTCTTTTGACTTCTTTTAAAGTATCTTCTGGCTCAGGAAACTAATATATACCATTTCCTCATCTCCCTTTTGTAAGGTAAGTGAAAGAATGAATAGGAAATTATGTCAAGCTTAAAAACTTCTTTTCCTTCAGCACTCACTGTAACTTCATACACCCTGGTTTTATGCTCCATTATTTTTCAATTAGCAACAGCTCTTATTGATAGATGGTGAAATATATATGAAAAACACCCAGCAGATTTTATAAAGCAACATCTTTATTTCCCTTTCCCCCTTCTCTTCTCCACACCAGAAACCCAGTTGCTTGGGACTGTGACCAATTACCTCCCTTAAAGAACTTACATCTCACTCATTTAAAATGGAACAAAGAATTAGTCGATGCCATACAATGCCTGAGAAAGAAACAGAACTTAAAAAAAGTCATACCGAACAAGGTGAGTATGAATAATTTAGTTTACTTAATAATTTCAGTGACCTTTAAAAAAAAAGAAAAAAAGAAAATTGCATCCAAGAAGTTGATGAAAATGTGAAATAATTTGAATACTTGGTTCAGACTACAGTACTGTACTTTCTTAGCCATCACCATAAGGGCGTTGGTGAAGAAGCCCAAAAAAAGGCACAGTTCATAAATGGCACATTCGGTCCCTATTTGAAAGTCTGAGGTTTCTCTTTTAAATTGATACTCTCTTAAATATTTCATTTGAACACCTACAGAAAAAACAAATGTGCAATGTGATGAAGAATGAAATACCTCACAGTAAAACAAGAAGTAAACCCAACAAAATTTCTAGTAGCAAAGCTTCAGGATACAAAATTACAAATTTAACCATCAGCCTGCTCCCTATTTGTTATACAGTCCCCGTTCACCTTAGTTCAAAACTAGTTACTCTTATAGTATCTCCAACACACAGAAAAGCCTAAAGCAAAGGAGCACCTGAGAAATTATCTCAGTCAGAGGCTGAGGGGGGAAAAAAGGGGCAAAACCACTGTATATGTAGAGGAGGTTGAAGATAGAAAAAAAGAAATCAGGTATTAATTGGAGAACTGCAGTTTCCAAGTCCATGGGTGCAGTACCATGGCAAAGGACTCCTGATTTTACCATTCCCATGACCTCTGACTATTAAAACTTAATTTACGTCAACAAGCCAGAAACCCATTGACTAAACTCAGATACTCAATTACTTACTTGTGTACAATACTACACTTCAGTAGAGACTGCCATGCATGTATTAGAATGTATTAAGAAGAGGTGAAGAATTGTCAATTTTTTGGCATGAAGAAAAACAAAAAGACAATCTGGGAGCTGAAAAAGTAAAACTACCAGTGCTTTATTTTTTTAATTAGTAGTCTGTTAGCCTCCAATGCCAGAAAATCATAATGAAGACACGTGTGCTCATCATGCACAGCTTGCCCTTCTTGATGAACTCCTCAAGTCTACAAAAACAGCCTCTGACTTACATTTGACCAGGAGCATCATAAGACAATTAATTCTCAGGTAATTCCACACTGTTAAGTCAGACAAACACCAAAACAAACTGCAATTTAGATATTTTCAGCATGAGCATCATTGATTTTTTGCCACTTTCATAATAGGACATTATTTCGGAGTCGAAACAGTATTTTGCATACAAAGCAGTCCAAGGTTAAAAACCTCGTGCAAGGATCATAATTTGAATATAATGATAAAATCAACCAATGTTGCTTATAATTATTGAAAGACCTATGGTTTTATTATGCAGTGAGTAAATCTGCTTGCTTCACTTCCATGGTTCTTTTTGGAAGGACCCTTCTCCACAGCAGCTGACAGAGCTGTTGTCACAGGGACAAACGTGGCCCTGATGGGGACAAGTGCCAAGATGAGCCTCTGCCAAAAGGTGAGTGGAGAGGGACACGGGTGGTCCCACTGCAGCTCCCTTGGAATTCCTGTGGCAGCAGCACCCTTTGGCAGCCAGGCTGCCCTGCTGGGGAGGGGGTCACTGAGAGCCCATTCTCTCCTATAAAAACCCAAAGCTGTTTAGCTGGGCTTGTTGCATTTCTCTGTTGAGGCAATATAAATAGCAAATCTCTAGGGAGGACACAGGGCTAACAAGCCAACCAGGACTCGAGCCAAGCTAGACCACCTTCTTGGTTTAAGTCTCTGAGTAAATACATTTTTTTTCCAACACGAGTTCAAACTGACAGATCTCACAAATAACTGTAAATAAATTACAAATTCTTCCAAAAAACCCCTAACATTATACTATATAGTATTATACAGGTATATAGTATACACAAACTCATACAGATATAAAATGAAGACATTTCTAAATTAATACAAAGATCTGACCTTTTGAATGAGTAATGAGGCATTTTGAAATGGGGATCAAAGTTATGTCTCCAGATTTCAGTGACACTCCGTTGACAGAATTGCCTCAATGCACCATGGCTAAATACAATTTTCTGAAACTGTTAAGTAACAAAAAATTTCAATACTAAAAATAACCAATTTAAAATTAATCCTTATGCTAGGTAAGGCCCCTAGCCAACAGTCACACTAGACAGTATTCAAAATAAATTACAACAATACTCAAAAAATGAAAATAAAGATACATAGGGGAAGGGTGAAGTGACAGATACTCAAAAAAGGCTTGTCTGCATGTACAGTGCCCTCACACAAATTTTGCACATCAGCCATGCTCTCTTACAGAAGGCGTTGCTTTAAAATGTTTTTGGCCAACTGAGAGTTACTCCCTGCTGATTCAGCATTCTCAACTGCTATTCCTTCCTTAATAAATGACACCTAGAAATGTATGAGGCCTGTGGATAGATAAAAAGATTACTATACACTTCAAATCCATGATCCATTTGCAAAATCTCTCTTCAGTAACGGGAAGTTAACCATTGCTCTCCTGGTTTGGGTTTATGCTGTTGCCTCAATACAAATTCCACGTCAAACAAAAAAAATCAATCTGTTCTATTGACAATAGAAATTTATACTGCTGCACTTTGCATTTGTCAATACATAACACTTGGTGCTTACCTAGTAATTTGTAGTACTGCTAGATGCTAGTCAGCAGGAAAGCATATAGCAAGAAAAAAAAAATCTAGCTTTCAAAAGGACGAACGGTAATTCCATTCAGAAGCTGGCAGGTAAAGTTACTCCCCAGTAAAGTGCAAAAATAAAAAAGAAGAAAGACTTCCAAGTTTCATTGTCAAAGATTTATTTCCTCATATAGACAGAAGAGCAATAAGAGAAAGAGATTCACTTGTATTTCTCCTGCTCTACTATTGCTGTGCTGAAAAGGAGGCCCAGGATACAGTCAGGACCCACAACATCTTTGCCTACACTGTGCTTCCTGCAGCCACAGCAGCATTCCTTGAGTCTTTTCTACTGTAGCTATAAAATATATATGTATTTCAGCATTTGAAGAGTTATACTGTGGGGTTGGGGGGTTGGCAAAATCAAAAAAAGATCTCTTTGCTCCACTAAATTATTTTTTGAACATGCAGAAAAGGGTATATTCTGTCCAGGACACATTTCCACTGCCTTTATAAGTTACTACTTCCAGCTGTCAAAACAAATTCAGAAATAAAACTAATCTCTGTAAATTTTTTCTTAGGTAGAATCAAGTTCTTTACTTTCTGGTAAATCTCATTTATTTTCATTCCAATTATTAGATATACAGGAATATTGCTTTAATGACCTTTCATAAAATTTCTTCCTTTTAGCAGCTATTTTTGAAGCCCAGGAATTAATTACAATTTTTGGTTACCTCAATCATATGTGACCAAGACTGTGACTCCTAATGCACTTCTACACATCAGCTGGCAAGAATCTGAATGCCTTTGCTCAAAACATCAGCCAAAAGTTTGTTCCTAGTTATTACGAACATATTTTTAGAATAGATGTTATTTCAGATTCTCTTCCAATAGCTAAAGCTTCAAGAACTGTAGTGGAAATAGAAACATTTATCATGCTTGGCAAAAAAATTTGTTTTTAAAAAAATGAATTCTTTGCTCAAATACTGTTTGCAAGAAATAAAAATCCATCCTAAATGTTTCCCTGTCTTGGCTAAACACCCATTTGTAGCCAAAATGAAGAAGTTTAATACATGAAACAAAAGCACTACATCTGACATTTACTAGTTTCTCTCTCCAGCAGGTCTCTAACCTCAGGTGTGTATGCTTGATGCAATTGCATTACAGAGTTTTTAGACTGCCTCTAACTTGGACTGCCTGCAACACAAGGAAATCTTACTCCATCTGAAATCATCCTTATTGAAATAGCCCTAGACCAGTCTCAAGACCAAAGCAGTCTTTTTGTGAATTATTTTTATTCAACTAGTCAAAATTAGTTCAGATAGCTCTGCTGCCCTCCCTCCCTGGGTAACAGTATAGTCTATCATGTACCATTTAGTGAATGCAAAAATAAAATTCAAAGAAAAAAAGACTCTTAACAACAAGCACTGCCTGGTTTGCTCAGGAAGAGGGTCTAAGCCAGCTTAGCCTTGACCTGGGTACAGCTGGGACCAGATTCCTTCCAGAGGTCCTTTCCATTCTAAATGACTCTGACTCTAGTCTAGTGACCAAACAGAGACTTTGTCCAGATATAATTTACATTTTATTTTGGATTATATATAGTTATAAAGAAATGCTAGAAATCAAGCCATTTTTAATGCTGAAGCCAGCTGTTCAATGTTTCTGATAGTACAACCACATCCTGGGACTTTCTATAACCTACAGAAAACATACATTAATCAGGCACTTTGAAGATTCCACACTAGCCAAATATTTACAGCTACTCTACTCCCATGACCTTACTACTCCTAGGACTTTGTTGGTAGTATTATTCTTGTCATGCATCCTCTGCTCTCTGTTTATGCAGCTGAACTCCTGCAGTTATTTATCCCTGCACCTGGCCTCCTGCACCGAGCTAATAGTCACTATTTGCTCTTCCTCACTACTGTGCATCAGCCTCACTGCACAATCTAAATCCACTGACACACACTTCCCTGACACCCCAAATGAAGTAAAGTTTAACCCAGGCTTCAACAGCAGCCCATTTACTTCTCTCCTATGCCCCATGAACAGAAAAAAATACACTTAATGATGTCTGCAGATAGACCTCTGTGCCATGTGCAAGACAGTGACTGAATAAAGTCTACAGTTTTCTGGCTCATTTGAGAAACAGAAGAGGTAGGAGCAACAAGCCAGTCAACAGTGAAGATGGGAATTTGCAATTTAACACTTGCTCAGAGTATCTGCCTACATTTGCTTTTGAGGTACAACTGTTCTGTGTGCTCTCGAGGTACACCTACTGTGCTTTGATTTGCACTAGGCAGTGCTCCTGGAACACGTGAAGAGCATTCCTTGCAGAGGCAGCTACACACAACAGTGTGCTCCTAATGGTAACCTGTGAGCATTCCAGGACAGACCAGAAGCAGATCCCAGTGGAAGTCCTGTCCTCAGCTCCCAGGTTGTACCTCTCACTAAGAGAGGCAGCCTAGGCACCCTACTGTCCACATTGTTTGAGAAATGCACATTCATTTTCTAAACTCTTTCACTTACATACACATGTTCATAGAGGGGACAACTTGATATACAATCTATACATTGGTCTTGAACCCAAAAATTGAGAAAATGCACGATATATGAGTATGTACAACATCCATCAACACTTTGGCTACACTGGGGTTTTTCATATTCCCCAATAAGAGGCTACATAGCTCAAACAGATTTTGACTCCACATTTCACAGCCATGAGACTGAACAGCAATCTGTAACTTAGGCAAGTTATTTGTTACACACTTCACTAGTTCAACGAAATCATACGTTCTGTAGTTTTGTCCCTACTTATCTTAAATGTGCATCTGATTTGAGACCAGTGTGGAAATCACTGGTTTGAAAGGGGAAGAGATTGCAGTGGAGATGAACCACGTTTGTTTGCATTAGGAAGTTATGAACACTGTAATCCTATGCTCACTTCACATGTAGTTCACATTGTTATGTAAAGTGATTGCTTTTAGCTTACAAGCTGCTGTACAGCCTATTCCTAATACACTCCCACAGATGTGCGATTTAACTACTGAGGACTCTAAAAACAGATTTCTGGAAATGCTCTCCTAACTATCAACTTTGTTATTTCTTGACTCTCTTACATATCACTGGAGCTAGAAGAGCTGATGAACTAAGCACCTAAAAATGGAAAGAGATCATATAAGTACAGACCAGAATATACTGATTTTTGGTTAAAATACCTGTGAAGACAGTCACAGTTCAAAGATTCTACTTATCTTACCCAAACTCTGATTTACCAGGCTGCACTAAGGGAAATGCTCCATTTTCTAATGATGATTCACCAGTGATTACTTCCAATGTGCAGGTGGCCTTTGCAGAGCATCACTGCTGTACCTCACCTTGATACACTGGAATGACCTTTTAGTCATTTCATTTATATGACAGGAATCAGCAATTTCAGTTTTGATCCTCAAGGCTTTTCCAGGGCAATTGCTGTGCTGCCCACTCATATTCCTCTCTTATTTCTCTCTCCATCATTACAGAGCTTTGGGAGAACACATATCATGCTTGCCTTAGAAAATTTTTGCTTATATATTTTTTTAATTATGGAGAGTATTTCTCAAATGCTTGGTCACCATAAAGAAAAAACAAGAAGAATCACTTATCCTGCACTAGCAATTATCTTAATACTCACTTTTTACTAAAAGGCAAGATTGGACTCCTGCTGTTCTACAGACATAGAATAGCCACAGTATTGTAACTAGTGAAAATTACAATGACAACATAGAAATACACCAAACACTACTCTCATTCACTCTGGGTGGCCTCCAGGTGTTGAGCTGCACTCTACAAGACCTAGAAGAGACTTTTAACACTGAGACAAGCATCTAATTTCTAGTTCAGCTTGTGACTGAAGAAAGAGAAAGAAAGTAAAAAATGAACAGTCTAGTTAAATAATTACATTCTAGGAAGGCAAGACGTGACACATGTAACAACACTGCATTACCTTGAGTCCAAGAATCTGAACTACTTAACTCATTTGACTTCATAAAAATAAGTACAATACCTATATGTATACTCAGAATAAGGAAGTCCTCCCACAAAATTAAAGGCTTTCTGTGAAGTCATTCAGTAATTTTTCTGCCTCTATTTTGACACCAGAACCACAAAATTTAAGACCACTAGACATCAACCATTTGTGGTGTATGAAAATTCATTTCCATCCCACTGAAGGACATTAAAGAATAGCAAGTTTAAATTCATTAAATGCTTAATATAATAATTATTTTATGGTTATATATTTCTAATTAAGGCTATTTTTTAAAAAATCTCCATTCCAAATTTCTTCCTGGTATTCAACCTGATGGTGCCTTTATTTAAGCTAATGTAATTGATTATTTAGCTGGTGCAAACCTAAAAATAAGAATCAGAACCAAGCAGATTTCTTCTACTACTGGGAATGTTTATCTAGTACATATATATACCTACACATACACATTTAATGTTCGAGTTGCTTATAAAAACTCATTAGAACAGAAGGGTAACTGAAGAAAAGCAGATCATTAACCATAATTTTTAGTCTCTTAGCAGGATTTTAGTGACTCTGCCAAGTCTCCAAACTCAATCAGCCACCTTGGGTTAAAAAAAAAAAAAAAGCAGAGGGGAGTAAAATCTTGCTAAAAATAAGTTAATGGCTCCCGGTCATTTATTTGTACACACTCCCTACTCTTCTAGTACAGCCAAAGCATCAATAAACAGTGTAGAGAACAAAGGCAGATAAAACCCAGTAGCAACACTAGACATACTTGGGGCAAACATGGGAAGGTGTCAGACAACCCACAATGAGTAAACCCCATATAAAATGCAAGATCTAAATGCAGGCTCTTGATAAACTTCTAGTACAAAGTTACTCAGTAGATTTAATTAATCAGACTTCGAAAACTGTGAACTGAGCAACCAAATAAAGTGGCATTCAGAAGCAGAGTCTTCCCAGTAGCTATTACTACACTTCCAAGTCTATAAACAGGTGAAATGTTTATACTTTGAAGCAAAGACAGTATCAGATTCCTGAAGGCATTAATGGGGCAGAAGTTAAACATCACCTGTTCCGTGATAATACAAGCACTTGCCTATCCTCTGACAATCTGCAGAAACTACAAAGTAATTTTCTCCTCCTTAACTGCAAGATGAACTTCCAGATCATGAACTGCTTCTGGATGCAACACACAGACAAGCTACCACTGAGCAACGTGGAGTCAGAAAAGAACACCTTTACAATTCTGTCATGTGTCAAACCTCCACATCTCACACATATTTTGGAAGTTAATTGGGTTTAGGAGAGCCTGTGAGCACCCAGTGCCAGTAACTTGCTATTTCTCAACAAGTATTTTTAATTGCAACCACAGGCCCCTTTTCCAAGACTTTCAACCCACCTCCTGGCTTTCTGTCTTTGTGTTGTTACAACCTGGAAAGCACACTTCTGTTCAGTAATTGCATGTTCAAACACAGACTCCCTTGTTCTTCATTATTTTGAAAGACATAACCATTCACCAATGGAAGCACAACAGTTTCTAACATGCCCAGTTTGGTGGGGTCCTGGTTTGGTAGGGAAACATTACAACATCACTAAAATCCATACAGATGGATAAATTAGGTCCAATCCAGTTACTACCTCCTTAGTAAGAATAGATCCCAATCCCTCAATTTGAAAAGAAAAAACCTGGTATGTTAGGAAGAGGTTAACTGTTATGAGTTTATCTGAGAAAATATATTTAAAAAGTAAGCTAGCAGGCTGAAAAGGAAAACAAACTACAGACTCATGAGAATAAACCCAGCTTATTATTAAAGGCAGCTGTGGATATCTGTGTTTAAGTGAGTCCTTCCCCTTCCATTCCTGCCATGTGCAGTGGCCTCCAACCCAAGCTGCCAGCTCATCTGGCCATGGAACTTTGCAATAGGATGTAACAAAATAGTTTAGACAGCCATTCCAGAAATACTGAATTACCCAGAAACCTCTTTGTGTACTCGGGTCAATAGAATGCTGTTATCTCTCTTACAATAGGCCATACTGTTTATACAAACAAAGTTAGCTTTCATACATCAGCAATCTATTTATTTAGCAAGATCAGCTATCACTGTAAATCAATTTATTTACAAATGAGAAACACAGCTGCTGTAAAACCCACTTAAAACTCTTTCCTGCATTCAGTATTTGGACGTGCAGCAGAACAGATGACAAGAATAGGAAAAAAAAAATCACCAGCACATAGGGTGACACATGTAGTGACACACAAACATCTTCACTTTTATAAGCATTTTTAAGGAAAATATATCATTTAGTGTTTACTTAATATATATATATATTAATATGAACCTGTAAGTTGAAAAGTATCACAAGAAAAGCTTACAACTGCCATTCAAGCTGGGTACCATCAGGAGGATACATGAAATACAAAACTGAAAGGTACTCACAGCATCCATACTACAAGTTGGCTATTACATGAGTCAAACCACACAGCAGAAGTGAATGCTGCTTATCAGCCCTCTAAAAAGCATTAAAAGAACAGAACTAATCCCTGAGTAAGCTCGAAGTTTCATATAACTGTTGTCCTAGAACAGTCATACAGAGGTTTCACTAAGGTGAATTCACCCAACAGAACCATCTAAAAGGCCACTTTGATGACTCTTCCTCATAAATCAGGTTACTACCATGCCGTCAGAATACAACACCCTCATAAACATCACCTTGGAAGACCCACATGGATACAGTATCACTAATGGCACCTGCAATACAACTGGGTTTTAAAATCTAAGGGAGATTTCAGCTGGAATTAAGTGGTTTCAAAACAAACATGTTTCACTATACAAAACAAATATATGGTTGCCGAAGAACTTCTCTTCCTAAATCTGAGCACCATGAATTAGAGTTGTTAGCAGCTCTCAAAGCAAGAGCTGGGGATGTGGAAGCATAGGAACACACAGAGCACTAAACACTGATCGTTACAGATTCTTCTCATTGGAGTTATTTTATCATTAATCTTTTCATCTACTATTTTAAATTTGAAACTCAGCAAGTCAGTTTGTCACAAGCAGTCAATCCCTGTAACGCTGCAGGGAAGGATTGCAACATCAAGTCTGGACACAGGGAGAAAAAGACACACGCGAGGAAAGCTCCAGACTTGGTTGAACAGGACACATTTAGTGCTGTCTGATGCCAAATGCCAAGTGTAGTGAGCTCTGCTTTCTGCCCAAGCATGACATGACAGCTTCTGAATGATTTACAAGCAAGTAAGAAGGATCAGGTCAGACTCAGACCAGAATGATGACACCAGGCTCTAAACAACTATCTGAACATACATGCCCACTGAAAAACAAATAAACAAAAACCCCCTCTGTTAGTGGGGTTTGGTTTTTTGAGGGGTTTTGTTGTTGTTAGTTTTGGGATTTTTTTGTTTTGCGTTTTTAGTTTTTTAATGTTCATATTCAACAGTCTCTAAGCAACACAGAACTACAGTGCATTTTCACAGAAGGTTGTTCATTAAATCACAGTAAAGCTTTCTGAAGCCCCAAGTCAAAACGCTTAAATGTTTAGGATGAGACTGAAAAAATCCTGATGGCCTTCAAGTTTATTTGGAAGACAGATTACAGAATATTATGTAAGGCACAAGTCTCAGGACTATTCCCCATTGTATTTACAAATATTATCAAGTTTTACAAGATCATGAATTTTCATAAAAAGTGACATTTTCAAAAAAGCTTTTCTTGCGTTAATCCCCCTCCTTTCTTTTGATAGGATTAAATTCTGAAATGGCAGGCTGTTAAATAAGCATACTGAAATGCCAACTGTGAGGCATTTAACTCCATGTATTTACAAATTAACATTTCACAGTTGCTTTAAATTTTGACATTATTGTTTAGTACCTTCAGGCAACTCATTTCAGAAGGTGCTGAATTTGATTTACATTATTTCTCATTTTACATTCCTATGTTATGGCACTGAATACCTTTAGGTTTCCCTTAATCCCTGACAAAGTAAATTTAGTTTTATGAAAGGCTGAGAAATATTGCTTTGTTTTTATGAACAGATACCAACCAGCCAGCCTAGAGAGATTTCAAAGTTAGCATTAAATTTGCTAAATTGCATAAAAGGCCACATCCATCAAGATAACGTCACCAGAAGAAATGGAGATCATGGCCTATATATCTGTACGTATACACATGCCCAAATTCCAAGTGCAATACTGAAAGATGGTGTCATAGGTCTTCCCTTTCAGTTACTCCAGTGCTGACCACAATGTTCAGAATGAACTGGAGAAAACATCACGCAGTGCTCCTAAAAAAAGCAGTGGGATGCTTATCTTAATTCTTTCTATTATTAGGTTACTTCAGAGGATATGTGTGTGCTGCTGAGACAACAGCAGCAACAGTAAATCTTACAGACTACTAGATGTGATGTTTTAGACGGAAATTTTTACTTTACAGACTATGAAATACAGTTTCTATATTGCTACATTAATATTTACAGAGAGGTTTAAAAAATAGTCATACTAAAACACCCAATCAACAACAAAAAAGCCTCAAGACTTACTAACTGTAGGAATATCAAAGTGGCTATTTTTACAGCACCACCTCAGACAATATATTAGGTGAAACTGGAATTTAGAGGTGTTTCCTCATATTTTTCTTAGATTATCTGAGTTGATTATTTCAAAATCATAACGATTCTCTTGTGCTCCTGAATTTCTATAAAAGAGAAAGACTTAAGAGAAAATTTGGAAGAGATACATTTTGGTTTGCAGTTGAGTACCTCTCCCCTTACTCAGGGGGAGAGTAAGTTGAGTACCTTACTTCAGATTCATAGAACCAATAAAAAGCACAAACCATTTACAGTTTGTATAGGCTTCCTGGTGATGATACCAATTTCTTTCCAAGAGTTTCTACAATTTGCAGAAAACTAATTTATCTCTCAGAAAAATCAGCTGTAGATAAAGGAAACATGGCTACAAAGATATGCAGAGTAGTTCATAAGAAACAAGATTCTCATTTCAATACAACTGTGCTCTTGATTTAATTCTCTGCAGTGCTGGAACCAGAGGAAAGTGCCAATGTTTGCCACACTCAGGGCAGCTGAGCATTCACAGAGCAGCCAAGGCATTGCACAGTCAATGTACAGGGTACTCACACCTGCAAAGCTACCTCAGGTCTCTACTACTTCAAGCTCATTTCTGTGTTTATTCTTCTGCCAGTTCTAACTAAGGTACATTATATTTTCCTCTTATGCTTAGAGGAGCTTTGATTTCTGCTGAAAAAGCATGTAATTCTTTCACAACAAAATACACAAAGTGCTGGCACAGTTAAAGTCAGCAGCAAAAGTCTCACCCAGTATAAAAAGGCCCAGGGGTCACTCTAAACAAATGTGCTCCAAGGGAAAAAACAGAACAACTTTTTTTTGTTTGTAGAAATCAATCTGGTATTGCTAACTGGCACTTCAGTCGACATAACGTTTACATTTATGACACAGCCTCCACTTAATATCTACAAACTTATGTATCTAATCATTTAGACATACTTAATTATTTAACCATAGAACACCTATTCAGTAATCCAATGCTGCTAATGCTAATTACAACATCCTATTCATACATAATTAATTTTTACACAGCAATGCAGTGATTAACATTAATTAGTAGCACATGCTGCTGGAATGAAGACATTTAAGAATGTTTATATGTTTCACACGGGAATGTGCCAAGTCACCTCTCTAAAGTCTTACTGGTGGTTTCAGATTTGATAAACAGAAGTCTGAGACACCTTTGTATTGTAACAGACACTTCAATAATGCTCCATATATATTCAGTAACACATCATCTTTTTTCAAAATCACTTGTGACATCTACTAATATTACATAAATAATGGGATCAGATTAAAGGCTCACCAAAATTCATTACAAAGTATTAAACCTGTCTAATCTTTTATCACTACTACTAACATAATAAACAGAATGAAAACATCACAAAGTAGAGAAAGTTATGAGAATTTTCCTCAGCAGCATTGTAGAACATACTCTGAATCGGAGGATGTATTGTCATACCTTTGTGAGGCTTGTATAAATTAGACCCTTCTCAACCAGAATATATCTTTCAGCTTTTCACTTCAACTTAGTCTACCACTTCTCTACTGTAGTTTCTGAAGCTGTTATTCATTCTAAGCATTCCACATGTGAGCATAAAATAAGGATTTAATATTAACTGCCATCAGCTGCCTCATAGTTAACATTGCCTTAGGGCTAAAAGTCACAATGAGGGATACAAGTAAACTTTTTGTTTGAAAAAATATTGCAGTGTTTTTTCTTTATAAATTGCTATTTAACTACTCACAGTTGCAACTTCTGAGAAAAAAGAAAAAACAACTAAGTTACAATACCAATATGTCAGCAACACTTCTTATTTTGTTGAAGATCTTTGGCAATACATTTGCAACTCAGTGGGATGCCCTAACATTTGTAACTTAACTTGCATATTTAACCTGATTTCCTAGGGAAAAAAGATTTCCATGATTTCACTACATCTGTTAATTTTAAGTTGAAAAACAAAAAGTAGTTCTGCAAGCTGTTAGTTTTCAGTTTAGTTACCACCTTGTACCATATCAAGATTTTCAAACACAGAATCTTAAAACCAAGCCACCTGCCTAGTGGCCCAAATTTAAGGTGGTTGAGCACAGTGAATTCTTCACAGGGAGAGCTGAGCTAGAGATGCAGAAACTCAGATCAAAGAGCCTCTGCTCTCTAGCAGTGCTCAAACAATGCTTAAGGAAGGACTGCAACACAGATGCATAGAAAACCCTCCTGTACATGGTAGGTCAGATTTCCAAAAGCTCAGAAATTTTTAAAAACTACCATTTCATCTAAAAACTTGCCATTTCATTTAGATGCTGAAACAGAAGATGAGTTCTTGAAGGTACTTTTCCACAGTTTTAAAAAGGAGCCATTCCACCCTGGAACAGTTTGGTCCTGCTGCCACCTGCTGTCACAAAAACACCAGTGCCACGCTGCCTGCACGGCGTCTTTTTTTCTTTCCTCTTCCGTTGTTAACAGTGTAAAAGAACATGTTCTAACAATTCTACTCAACATTATCTAAAAACAATAAGAAACTAATTTGTCCAGAGAAGTGTGCTGGTACATCAAAGCATTGCCACCTTCATTGCCAGAGCATCAACCCTGCAGATCCCTGCACTGTCTCATACAGTGCTTATCCCCAGAAAGGGTCATTCACATGAGTAAGTATTAGCAGGATACCGTTTGGCTTTTTTGTTATGGGGTTGGTTTGGTTTTTAACCCTGGCAATATTGTTTGCTTCTGGAAAATTTTGAAATATTTATTATTAGGAAAGGACTAAGACTAAGAACTGGCCAGACTACTAAGGCTGAATTGCTCCTACTTTATAGTGATACATGCAAAGGGGCTTCAATCTTGAAACTTGAAAGTTAAACAAAATTAAAAACTGCTGCATAAACCAGATGAAACAAAAATGTCTGAAAAGAAATTAGTCCAATCAAGCGTAATAACTCATAAAAGATTAATTTACAATACCAGCAATACTATTACTTTCTGTACTTGCAGTGGTTTGTAAAAGTGTTTTTCTTTAATAGACAGAGTAAGATTCAGAGTAGGACGCTCTAAAACAAAGTTAGAGATCTCTGGCAGTTGCCTAGATTTTCACAAAACACAGGGCAAAAGGAGGCAGTCTCCCAGCCACCCTCTGCTCACTGTGTCTTCAACACTCACAACAGAAGGGAACGCGCTGCCAGTGAAAGATGGGTGAACCTTACCACTTTCTAAATGCTGTCCCACCCAAATATAATATGGCTATAAAAATGCATAGTTTGCACTGTTTGTTTTAATACAGATGGACAGTTGACAATACAGTCAAACTAGGCAGAGGTTCAAGCACAGCTGTGATAACTGAACATGATGTTATCCATACATGCCAATTTGACAGTGAAATACTTTGGATTAAAAAGTAAATAATTGGTCTGCTATGTTTTGGTTTGTTTTGTTGTTTGGTTTTTTTGTTGTATCGCCCCTTGACTGCCTAAAGATATGCTCTTAATACACTGTCTAGAAAGAGCGTAAGACAAACTACAATGTGCAAAGATAATTCTCTTTTTTTACCGTTTTAATAGCACTTCTTGATTTTTCTTCCCAAATATTACTGCTCAGCTCCATTGTGCAATGAACATTTGTTTCTCTTTCATAGGATCCAAACATTAATAACCTGAAACAGAAAAGCCCACAGTAAGAATTGCAATACTATTACACATATCCCAGATATATTATACTCATCATTCTTCATTTATACACCATTATTATTAATATTATCAATATGTAGACATATAGAAGTCCAGACAGAACAGATTCCACAGGCACAGCCTAACAGCAAAGGAAAGACACTGCCACCCTCTAGTGGAAGAACTCCAAAAATATAACAAAATTTTTAGCTAGGGTTTTTTTGAGTTCGTTTTTTTTCTCCTCTGTTTCCCTTTTTCTTTTCTCTTTTTTAATAAAATGTTCAATCAGTAGACTACCATTTTTTCCGTAAAGAACTCTTTTTATTTTAAGAAAAGCAACAATAGCTCCAACAGTCATTTTAATCCTAAAATGAAATCACAATGTATTGAATCTCTCCTTCATTTAAGAGAGCACTAGTGTAGATTAAAGTTTAATCTAAAGTTTAACAGTTTACTACTGCTTATATTTATATTTCACTAAACTGGGATTCTCCTATCTGTAATTCTTTGTAACATTCATAACAAACGGAAGAGTGGTTCTTCATGCATGATACCCTATTCCAGAAGGCTACAAAGCTTTTCAAGCAGATATCAGTACTAGAAAAGAAAAAAACCCCAAACCTATAAACTTTAGGCTATAGAACAGCAATCACAGCTTGTTCACATCTTATCTCACAGTAGGTGAAAGCAGATAAATATTTTGGAATAACAATTTCAAACAAATCTTATTCAAAAGAGCTGTTAGATTTTACTTCCCCCCTCAATTTTCTATATACAGTTGACATGAACAGTTTCTAAGCTTTCATACAAAGTATCTTGTGATTGTGATGTGTTACACAACTCTTTAGATAATACAGACAAAGGCTGTCAGAAAAACATGTCAATTTTAAGCGTTTATATTGACATCGTTAAATACAGTTTCTAGGTTAAATATTTATAATAAAAAAGTCCCCAATCTTCCAGATGTGGAGATCTGTAGTAAACATACTTTGAAAATTAAGTAAAGCTATTGAAAACAACTTTCACCATTAACTACAACTAAGTGCAATTAAATCAATTCAAGGGAAAACATATCTCTGGCTACGACACCTCTCAATCTTGCATTGCAGCAGGGAAAGGGAAATAAACCTTTCTTTTCTACGTCTCTCTATGAAGAATTTATTTAGCAAGTTTTCAGCTGCATACATGAATGCATGGGGCAGATGAGGGGAAGATGAGGTTTGGGTTGGTACCCAGCACACCTAATTGACAGAGTCAGTTGGTTTTGGCTCAGAGTTCGAGGCTGTATCCCGTACCACGACCTTCTGGGGGACAGGCCACCTGCTCTACTGTAACACTGCAAACAGCAGATATCAACTTCATTTCCAGCCTGACCTTCAGCACTATTGATATGATTAACATAAGCAGAAACACAGCCTCAGAACCTTCCTATTAGGTACTCTGGACAAAACTATGTTCATTCTGACAAATTTATCCCTTGTTTACTTATATTTAAACCCTTCCAGGCAACCCTCTGTAGCTTTTCTGCTCTGCTTTCAGTAGTTGCTTTTGAATAACACAGGTTTTTCTCAGTGTCTCACTGATATCAGACAATTCATTAAGGCTTTTCAGCTGATCACTGGTTGGACACAATTCATCTCTGGTCACTTAGACACACTCTCAGGGAATTTTCCAGGGGTACTTATTATCCCTTGAAAATATCAGCACAGTAGCTATTTAGCTGTCTTGTACTGGAGAGAAGAAAAAGGACATGCAATAGCTCAGGAATAAAACAATTTTCAGCCAAAACTGTAACATAAAAGTCACAAGGAAAACTGTGAGCCATACTGAGATTTCATCTTACAGCAGGTTGCCAGCACTTAACTTGAAGAAACACATCATCAGACAAACTACACAATTAAATTTTAAAGAGCTCTTTACGTTGGTGCCTGGAGTTGTTTCCAATTCCAGAACGACAAAGGGGAAATTTTAACTGCTGCTACCATACAAAAATCTTTATTTGGGTAATATCTCCATTAACATGCAAACAGAGGTACTGTACTCTGCAAGGCAGCTCCAGATAAAATACTGACATTAAGCTTGTGTCTCAACACACCAAAATCAACCATATATTAAAGAGATATCTATATCATACAGATTGAAAGTTTGTAAATCAGTATGAAAGATATCCTAAAACAAAGTTTATAACCTCAACTATAATTAAATCAATAAAGAATTGTGATTAGATCACCATTGAGTAATTCAAATATGCACACAGAAAAACAATTCCTATTCCTTTCCCAGTTATAAGTGGGATGGTTTCCCACAGCAAGCAAGCACAAGACTGAAGAGAGTGATTCAAGGGAGCACCTCTGACTATCAAAACAGTTGTGGTATTTTACTAAATGACTATCTTAGTAAAGTCCACAAAAATCATCTATTCAAATAAATGCTAATTTAGAAATACCACTTTATGGCATGGCATTGCAAGAGTATTCTTGCCTAATATAATAAGAATTTGGAGGCTTTAAGGCTTTCTTCACAGTACCTCTTTTTAAAAAAATTATAAAATTTAACAGTGTTGCTTTGTTGTTCCCTTTTTGTTAAAATTTTAAGATAATGACAGGTAATGGGATTTTTGCAAAAATTCAGTTCTGTGAGGGCACTGCACTTGGTGAAAGTGTAAGCTTTTTTGTACAAGTCATAAAGATTTGCAAAACATATTTCTTATTATTTACATCAAAGTTCCCACAATTTCCTTAATTTAAAAGATGTGCAAAACTTAACCTTTCAACAGCATGACAGCAAGAAAATTATTATGGCCAAGCTTGCAATTAGAAAAAAGTGCAAAAAGTGCAGGTATTTGGTCATGTGAAGAACATAATTTCATTTAACAAGCCATTTATAGCATACAAAAAGTTTGTTAAATGTTTTATCACTAGAGTTTCACCACTGTTTTCCATAGTTAGGCAGGACAAGCAGCAAAACTCTTACCAGATGGACTGCAATAAGAATTCTACTCCAAATTCTGTACAGAAGTCAAAGAATAGCTACTGCACACTGAGAAAATATAAAACCTTCTGGGACAGTGAACAAAACTGAAAGACACACATAAATTAGAATGATGTTTCTTGAATGAATGAAAATGAGTAATTTTCAGATCTCTATGGCAGATATAAGTGCAGAAGCCCTGTATATCAGCATGCAGTGCTGCACTGCTGAGACTCAGCCCAGACAACCTTCACACCAGCTCAAAGAGTGCTGATGAAAAAAGAGACATTTCATCATTGTTACTTTTGTATATATTGTATATTTCTTCGGTTACTACCAAAATCCTCAGTGTGCCTTTCAGCTTCTACCTGATCAGTGTCTTCAGATGCAAAGTAAGCAGGAATATTTACTCACAGAGGGACTCTGGACAGCAGTTGTTCATTTAAAAAAAAAGGATCTGAGGAATTAACTATGGGACCAACAGTCAGATGTGTTGGCTGAGAGGTATCAGTTGAGACAATTTCCAAGTGTGTGTTGAGAACTTCCAAGCTGCATGAAACAGATTAAGTCAGACCCAAAGCTGAAAAGACCTGACAAGGCTCCTCTCCCAGCCATCTGATCAGCATCTGTGACAGCTGAAAATACTGAGAGGTCAGATGATGAAGTCAAACTGAGTAATCTGGCTTCTAAAGGTAAGGAAACAAACCACCAGTTAGATGCTGGTGATGTTACACAGTGCTTCAGATTGAGGAAAGACACAATATTTAAAAGATTACTCTCCAAATCAGGAACAACTGCACACAACTTAAGGTGGTTTTTTGGCCCTCATGATAAAAATGAATGCACTACTGGACTGAAATGGGAGAATTCATATAAAGAAAGATCAGAGTTCCCTTAGGACAGCAAAGAGGAAATACTCCCAGCAGCCAAGGAACGCAGAGAGTTATTTAGTATTCTTGGATCATTCACAGAAAACATATCACAAAGCAGGGGAGACAGGTAAGCAGCAGTTTTATTACAAAAAAATAATCACTGCTGTCACCACACAGCTCACAGAAGCAGAAGAATATCTTCTGGAAATCCATGGAACTGATAAACCACATTAGTACAGCAAATATGATTCAAATGGTTGTAAAATGGTACAGGAAAAAAAGTGCAAAGAGGAGCTGATATGGTAATAAAAGCATTAAAAGAACAGGTTTTAAAAAAGAGTCTTGCTGGAAAGCAGTTTAGTTCATAAAGAACAGAACTGTACATGACTAGATCAAAGCCTAAGCACTACTTGGATAAGATCTAACATAAAACAAGAACCAAGAGGTCTGACAAAAAAATCCAAACAAACCAAGAGTCCACACACCTTTTCTACAGCTTTGAAGAGAACAATTTTCTCTTTAAGGAATGAAGGAAATAGATATTATTTCTTTCCATTATTTTGTTCAAGACGAAGATAAATAATACCTTTTAAGACTGAGTGGAACAATTATTTCTCTTTGATTACATAATATAGTATGATAATTACAACACTTATACTGTCCTGGAAAGAGGCTCAATTTGGTGTAAAAAACCCCCAAACAACTGAACAAAACCAAGCAAGTAACAGGAGGCACAGATTAGCTTGTAACCAGGCAAATTTCAGAAGGCAGGCAAATGCTTGCAACCACACAAAGCAGTAGTGTCTCAGAAACCAACTGCCGCTTTCATTTGTTTGTTCTTGTTTTAAAAAAAATACAAGCAGTGCAATCACAACACCAAAGCTGCCACTTTGTGCATCAGAATGGGCCTACAGGTATAATCCCTACAAATATAGGAAACACGGGTACTTGCTTAGTCCAGAATGAACAAAAGTGCACAAAAATATACCTTGTACATTCAATTAACGTGACTTTCAGTCGACCTTCTGTCAATAGAAGATCCTGAATACAGAGGTCTCGATCTTCATATTCATCAGGTGGCGATATGTAAAATGGAAAAAATGGCTTGAACCTGAAAAATACAGAAGAGACTCATCTTAATTCAAATTACATAAATAACACTAATACAGAGAAATATAAAAAAGGTAGTAAGACTACAATGAATCTTTAATACTCCTAAAGAGAAATAATACCAATCCTACATTGGTCAAAAGGTACAAATAGGAGCTTTTTGAATGCAGCAGACTGGACAATATAAACCATATATAAACAATAAAGATTGCTTCACCAGAGTAGACAGAGTTATATTTACTAATGCAGATAATTTTGAGAAATCGGGAAGCTGATAAAAATCACACAGTATGTTTATGATTGCACACACAATTTAATACAAAAGTCCTTTTGCAATAAATGTCTTACCAGGTCTTTAATTTCATCTGCATAAACATCACAGCACTGAAACTGAAAACATACTATTACCCTAAAGCTTAAACATTTTATGACAGTGCTGTACTTAAAGGACTGGTGCACCCTAATAGACATTACACTTTAGTTACACAAATTGATTCTTCTCTCACTTTGTGAAAAGCTTTCAGTTGCTCTTTTTATACAGTCTTCTTGAATTAAAATAAAGATACAGATATTCTAAATATTTGCCCTTGAGCTTTATTTTCCTCCTCGCAGCATGTGATTCACAGGAAAAGCAGCTCATGTCCAAGATATTCAGTGTTTTACACACGTTATCTCACTACAGAATTCTCCCTCTCTCTCTGATTAGAATGTGCTGAGTTATAAATACCAATTTCATTTTTAAGTGATAGTGCTCCAGTGTCAGACACAGCCACGCTGCGAGGGAGGGGAGGAGGGGGAGAGCCTGCACAGCTGCAGCCCCATCACGTGGCTCACACATATGCAATCCTAACAGCTAGGGCCACAACCCTGCAAAAAGAATGATATCATAGGATCTGCACTACAGTCTGAAAAAACTCCTGCAGGGTGTTCCTTCTCTCTGTCTTTATTCATTGCTCTCTTTTCCTAGCACTGCCTTGTGCCTTGGTTTCCATCCTCTGTTGCTGACACGAGTCTCACAGCAATTATTTCTGCTGAGGACACTTAGGACAGAGGACAAGAGCACCACAGCCTACAGGATGGATCTGCCATTTCATGAGAAAGAAGTCTTTCATAAGTACCGTTTGCTCAACCAACAGAGGCATCTGCTTGTCACATTCAGAGATCACAATATGTTCAGGAAACAGTCACATGGATTTGAACTGAAGAGTTTCCAAAACTCAAATAAATAATTAAGAGCCCTTTAGCTGTCAGCACACACTTGGGAGGGAGCTCCATGCCCCGATTCAAGACACTGTTTCTGTATGAGCAACAGCCCCGTACAGAGCCATGAGAAAGACATTTCCTTTGTTCTCTTTATGAATAAACACAACTCAACACTCCAACTATTTTCCTGAAATCCAATTCAACTTCTAACTTTAATTTGATTCCAAGTTTCTCCCTCATTAACTCCTTCAGGAAGAAAACTATTTTGAAATAGGTCAAGTGAAAAAATTCAATTGTAAACACTTTATTCCGACCTTTTTTTCTTCAAGTCTTGTGCATGACACATATGAAGCTATTAAATCACCCTAGCCATGGTTTATGAGTCTACCATAAGCAACCAACTCAAAAGATGCCTTGTGCATGTACTGCCTAGTGTGATATTTTCCTCATACCTTCCTTTATAGTTTTTGAGTAATTAAAGTAATAACAAGGATCACAAGAGTAGCAAACATACCACCAAGATGTCCCCATCATTTTCAGTCTACAAGAGTTGATACCACTGCAGGGTCTGGTCACCTCCCCACTCAGACCCACCAGAGCACACCCTGCCCTTCACACTTCTCACTTCAAGCACAAGGAAGACTACCCTGTTCCTGTTAGGAACGGTTTTTACGCCCTGAAAATATAGACTTAGCTCAGATTTTGTTAGGCAAAAAAGGGAAGAGTTAAGATAAGTACACCAGAAAATAATGCCAAATTTTGAGTGAACAAATACTTGCAGGTTTGAGGTTTTCAGCAGAAATAAACTACTTTTCAATTAGTACCAGCAACTACCAATACACTTTCTCCCAAAATCTATTACAGATAGTTTTCCATGGGAACATCAAACTAACAATGACCATCCAAAGCCTCAGTGAGCTGGTATTTATCAAATCTTTCCCTTATACATACACACCACAAAACAGCCTGCAGGCCATTTAACAAGGATACAAACCAGGACAAATTTATTTTCAATAATAAAAACGAGAACAATACAATAAAAGCAAAATAACAGACTGAAGTATTCTACTAAGAATGCAAACATACCCACCTACATATTCAAACAAAAAACCCTCAGAACAAAGTGTTAGTACAGCACACACTGCAAGCCTTTGCTGCAGCACAGAATAATGAAATAAACCCCAGAACAGGACATTTTCCTTGCTAGATTAAGACACTGTTTACTACAATTTTGATTTCTATTTTCAAAATACTTTTTTTCATTTATACAACAATGAATTAAAGAGGAATTCATTCTAAAATATCAATGCATTTATATACAATAATATGCAAAACAATAATGTATGGAGGACTTTGTGCAGCACTAGTTAAATTCTCTACAAATATGGGATTAAAAAGCAGTCTCAGCATCACTTAATTTACAAGCAGCACTTATGTTCACATTCTTAACACTGTAACTAATTCATAAAATCCTAAGCAAAAAACCTAACACATCACCTACTTCCACTGGTACTAGCAATGTGCAAAGAGCTAAATATGGCACATTAAATGCATTTTCAATGTTTGAGTGCTGCTCTGAAGCCTTCCAAATTTATATCATGGCACTTATCTATTTAAAGCAATTGGAAGAGAGTCGGTACATTTCCCAACGGGATAAATTACTATTGCACATAATTACAATTACATATGAGGGAACTGAACTGCTGTCACACTATTTAGGAACAAGATAACCCTATTTATTTGCAGAGACCTTCCCACTGGGAACTGGTGAACTAACACAGACCCAGACAGTGGAGACAGTTCCCTTGTGTTGTAAACCCACACACAGGTAACCCATGCTCCTGACAGAGCCTGGCATTCCAGCTTCTCCCATCATCTTCCCCATGGCTGGGAAAACATATGAGCTATTCCTCTTTTACAAGCAGTCACCAATACAAAGGGCACAGTGAGGAGTGTGCTCTTACAGTGTGATATATGAGAATACAGATATTTTACACCCAAAACCTTGCTTGGATATGGCGTGCTACTAAAAAAAAAAAAAAAGTCCTTAAAAGTGTCCTACATTATATGCTTATTAGTGTTTTTAAACTGTTTTTTCAGTTACCAGAGTCCCTCCACAAACATACCATCTTATTTATGCAGAAGTCTGAAATTCAGATAGCACACTAGTAAGAAAATGTTAGTTAAAACCTAGCATTTCAACTTGATATGAAGAGGAGCATCCATCAATTAAACTTCAGGCAAAATTTTAGCAAGTGAAAAAAAAACCCTACAAAAATAATATTTAAAAGAAGCTGTGGAGTAGCAAGTGGTTCTCAACAAACATCCCAGGATACAAACAGCAAAAAAAAAAGGCACTTCACATGAGGAATTAGGTCAGATGATTATACTGAAGGATAATTAAGTTATTCAATTAATATATAGGATTAAAAATATTCACTCAAATACCACGATACTGAGCTCCTCCACATACAAAGCACAGCAAAAATGTCCCCAGACACTGCACACAGTGTGCCTCCTTCTTGTGATGGACTTCTAACTGCATTCATGTCACATTTCTGAGTCACTCCACTGGCTCATTTGCTCTCAGTGACTTACTGCTCTCATCATCACCACCTCACTCAAAGCCTAGATCAAAAGTGTATCCAAAAAACCTTCAAACAGTTTTTTCCCTTCATTTTGAGCACTTTCAGCCCCTGAATTCTATTCTTCCTTCCAGTTTCCATTTCTGGAGGGAAGAACTCACCTACTTGGAACACGTCTGTAATTTGGTGGTTTATTTTTCAAAATATATGTCCTATATTCCCAGTAATTTGTATTCACTATTCTGTGATGATTGGTTTGTGGACCTTCAGCCAGCTTGTAACAGAGAAGAGGACAGAAGTCTCTCATACCTTAGTTTAATCAACCTATTACCTAAATTTAGTGCTCTCATTGGTAACTAGTTAACAGTATTTTTAGTTGCATGAGGAAATCTATTGAGAACTGAGAAAAAAATATCAATTTATCTGGTATGATAACCTTATGTTTCTGTTTCTGTTCATTGCATCAGCTAAGATTATCCAGAATCACAATAAAAAAGCCCGCCCTTAAATTGTTAAAAGCTAAATACAGACAAGAAAAAAATTCAAAAGCTCTCAGGACTCCATCAGGAGATGGTAAAGCAGAAAGATTTACAGCTTCATTTTTAAGTGCAGGAGTAGGGTAGGATTTAGTAGAACTTCTGCTAGGAAGTGAGAACACTTTCCTAGAATAAATTCTGGGAAAACTTTTAAGTTATTCTCTGGTTTTATAAAGGAAGTTTGATATTGAAAACAGTGGTCTAAAAATTACTGAGTATCTGCTTAAGACCACATTAATTATGATGCAAATTCCAGCATTACCCTATTGACGCTAAGATTAAATGTTATCAGGTTTATGAATTTGTTAATCAAGTTACATTACCTGAATATTTGAATTTAATAAAAGCAAAAAGATACTTAAAATCTCAGAAGAGATGCTCAACTAAAAATGCAAGTATCTGCAGCATAAGGCTACTTTGTAGGCATTGCAAGTCTTATTTTTTGCTTAGAAAGGTAAGCAAAATTCTATCACAATCTAAAATTAGACTGTGTTTAGTAGAGCATCAATTCACTTTTTTACAAATGCTACTGTATGAGAAGATTGGAGTGCCTAAAACAGTCTTCAAATAAAAACTGCAGAATTTATTTTCAGTTTTGGGAGTAATCAAAAGGTTCAACCAACCACAGAACAGAACAAAATTACTGTCTTTTTTACATTGCCTTTTTCACCTGATTCATGAAAACACAAGTCAGGCACTTGTAAAGTGTATAAATTTCAAAAAGAGTGATTGACATCAGATCCTTTAAGACATATAAGAAGTCCTCTGTTCTTACACTGTGTGTAATTTAAGATGCAGTTTACTTCTGTAAAAATTCTGAAATATTACAACCCACTGCCTAAAGGGGCATGATCACCTTAACAAGATTTTAAAAGTACTTATCAGTTAACATTTACAATTATTAGGTATTATAATGTAAACAGCTTATACCATTCTTCACAGTGAAGATACAAAAATGGAACTCATCCTTCTTTGGGGAAAAAAAAACCATTAGCTGTACTACCTTTTTAAAATATTTTGCAAAAGTAATTTTCCAGTTTCCACTAATTCCACAAGGAAAACGCTGCAAAACTGTGTCAGTATTCATAGTCATGGGACTTTAATAATTCAAACGATACTCTTATTCATTATAGAAATCTACTAATTACAGCTTTACTCACACCCATGAAAATCTGGCTTACAAGCAGCCTGAAAAACACTGCAATAAGACAGTGTTTATTTTCTAGGAAGTTTTATGGTAAACTGCAAATCAGATCTAGTACCCCACCCACTGCGTTACAGGATATTCTGCCACAGACATGTGGGAGTCTGCATGAACAGTCACTTTCTTCTTTTTTTAAACAAGACCTCAAAAGAGAAAGGCAAGGATTTTGATTCCCTTTTTTTTCTTCAAAGTTGTTCCACACATTTCTGGATTCTTAAACGACAGTGATTCTTTCTTACTAAGTCATTTTTCTTCTCAATAACTCTGAGGTATATCTTGAATCAGAGACTCACAACAAACATTTTTAAAACTTCGAGGCCCGTTCTACAATAATAAGTAAAAGAACCAACATAAACAGTCAAGCAGCTGCTTCCAAAAAGATAGGGTTTTTTCCTGCTTCTATGACAGAAGTCATTACAAATAAAACAAGGAGAATGTTAAAGATGTGGTATTGCTGTCTGTACTGAAATAGCCACAAGTAAAAAGCAAATCTTGAATCAGGCTTACCAAAACTACTTTCTTATCAGCACAAACAAGATCAATTTGATCATGTGCAGACTTTTTCACATTTCAAGAACACTAGCTCCTCAAATTCTAAATTCCATGGCTTTGTTAACTCAATGCAGTCGATGATTGTTTGAGTTTTCAGGTGGTATTTTTGGTTTGGTGTTTTTTTTTTTAATTCTGTGCGACTTAGCTGAAGCCAACTGTTAATTCAAATGAAAAGAAAGAAATCAAAATCCTGCTATATTTCAGTTTCAGACAGGATGAAGACAATTTCCCTGTCTAACCAGAAAGCCAGAAGTACTGTGGCTCTGCTCCAAATGGGACAAAAAATGCAGAATATGCTCATTTGATCACACAGGGTTGGAAGAGCAGCAGGTGTGGTTTAGCAAGCTGCTTTTAAACATTTAAGGAGAATAGCGGCAGGAAAAAAAAAAGGCAAATAAACTCAAGCCACTCCAAAACTCTACCTTTAGCCAGCTGGATTAGAGATTGATTCCAGCGACTGGTGCTAGCAAAACACTAGCTTTTGCCTTCTTCAGCAGTATGTTCTCCCATAAGGAGGTCTAAAGTCCCTACAAAATCAATACTGGTTAGAGGAAAAAGACAATGTTCTAATAGAAGTCTAAGCTGTGAATATGACTCATTCATTGAACTCAGAGTTTTAATCCTCTGCTCTAAACCCCAGCCTATGCCCATATGAAACAAATGACATCTCCTACAGTGCCTAGAGAGAAAACAATGCACTGCTGAAAGCAGTCTTGGACAGCTATAAACCAAAGTGAAAAAAATATTTGTATCTGTTCTGAATTCCTTACATGGTAGCTTTCCAAGGTTGATCCTCACTCCCCCAGTTAAGTTTTAAAAATGCTTGAACTACAGAAGCTTCTCCTCAATCTACATTTATCTTGTCACTCCTAGACACAAGACGGTCCAATTCACACCCTGGAAACCTTCCAAAGTGCTGGAGATGGGCCTGAGCCTGAGCTAGACTATTTTCAAAGCTGATGTAACTCAAGCTCGCCTTGAAGCAGCAGTGATGAAGGATCTCAGAGAGCTCAGAGGCTGCAGTGGTGGGGAGGGTACTTGCCAACTGTCCCACAACCAAAGATGACACCACTGGTGAGTCACAGCATTTCATTAATGGGCCTGTACTGTAAACAGCATCAAACAACACAGAATCTCAGCCTGGACAAGACCTGTGGCACCACTGCTGGCAATCAAATATGGGAAAGGCTTGCAAGATTAATTAACAGGAAGGACTCCTGCACTTTCTGAATTCTGCATCACTGATGGCAAGTTACAATTGGCACTTGTGACTACAAATAAAGAAGCAGTTGCTCAAATAGCTATAATATTTTCCTACCAAACCATCATGCATTTGGATACTTTCTCTAATTTGCCCTTCTTTCAGAGGAATGGAGGAGGAAAAAAAAAGAAAAAAAATGTGAGTTTTTGCAGTATTGTTTTAGAACAATACCACTGACTAACAGTGCTGTTCCCACCCCACCTCCCCTTGTAATCCACTGGGCTCTTTGCTTGGAAATATTAGAATTTGTTTTATTTCTTCTAACATATTGCAATAAGTTTTGTTAGCAAGTATGCAGTTACTCTTAAAAAAAAAAAAGCACCAAAACCCCCAACCTGACTGCTGAAGTTTTTAGAATTACCCTGCATCATATCCTGTTTAATTATTTAGGAACTATTCACCAAGCCAGATCATTCAGAGGTGATTCAAACACCACCAAGAAACCTTCTACCATGTCACTGCAAGACTGGGATCTTCCATTTCTACTCTTCCTATTCTAGCTTAGGCAAACAGGAATAATGGTTTAAGCCATTTACTACACAAGTGACAGTCATGAAAAAGTCCATTTTAATTCTTACTACACAATAGCTTTCCTTGAAGATAGTATATATAAAATATATATGACAGGTTATTTTTCACAGGCTTCAGCATAATTTAAGGCATTTTACATATGTAGCGTTAGTTACTGTAATTATTAATATCTTCAGTTCAATGACACTGGCAAACAACACATAATCTTGTGCCTAATGCCACTAAAAGTGTAGATTGTTCTATTTGTACACATTTCCTTCCAAAAGGGCATTTTTCATAACTATGTTGCCATTACAACTGATGCAAGAGAACATACTGAAGCTTAGCATTCTCGGTTAAGAAACTCAGGAACAAAGCATGTAAATATTAAGATTTCCATTAGTTATCCACAGATAATTTCAAAATACTGAACAGAAAGTAAGAAATAATTTTGTACATTGCACCTCAAATTGTCCCAGTTTCTCAGTTAAAGCAACACAAAATTGCTAAAAGATGCATTCCCAAATGATTATCCTAATTTAATTTTATGGTAGTTATATTTGGCAATTAATTACTGTCTATGTGTAACAGTCTGATTAATTGTATTATCAGCTGATCTCTGTAATACACTCTTTATTGCAGACAGAGCTTTATGACATCTTGTAAGTCTTCAAAAATATGTGAACTATACTGCTGTAGTAGAATTGCTGTATTTTCCATTACATAAAACAGCTTCAGTGGAGTGGGCTGGGCTCACTGTTCCTCACAGGCCATTCTGCTGAACCCCAGCAGGAGGCCACAGCACAGCAGTTCAGCTGAACCACAGCAAGCTGGACAGGGGAATTAACATGTTACAAAGCTAAGTTGTTCCCATACAGTTTTAAGAATAAAATTAATTACAGCAGCTAATGGGGGGAAAAAATATAACTAAGCAGCTCTCCAGAGCCCAGCTGAGGGTTGAAAACAATTTCTGTTTTTTTCTTACCTCACAAAAATTAGGGGTTTTCCTCTTTCTTTGCTTTCCTGCTACACCCAGCATCTCCTTGGCCAGTCTGTAGGCCACAGACAGGTCTAAAATGCTGCCAGGCTCCAGCTGGGTCCTGCAGTAAAAAGATGCACTCCGAAGTCCTGAGAGGATTTATTAACCCAGGCAGGGTTCTGCAAGAGTTATTGTCCTTCCAGAAGAAAGAGTGCTTAGGGAAGCAAATGCACCCACATGGCTTTGGACAGGTGAGATGTAGGGTCAGCAAACACCCAAATCACTGGGTAGAGCAATTCAGGAGCACCTGCCTCTACAGCACCACAGACACAACCATTTCACTGCTGGCTGCAGTGCAGAAACTTTGTTTACAATACAAACTTAATTAAGTCAAATTAAGTCTTCCATGTAGATTTTTTTCACGAATTTACTATATACACTGGCTGAGACCACTGGGCACCTTGGAGGTCTGAATTCTACACTAGATTCAACTGACTTGTGAAACAACTGACACTTGTTAAACAATCGAGGCAAAGAGTAACAGAAAAAGCTTCCAAAACTTGTGTGGATCTTACTCAGTCTCTGAACTGAGATGAACACCATTCCAGCAGTATGTTCCTTAAACAGATGCTCAGTGACATCAGCAGAAACTACTCAAATAAGTTATTTATAAATTCTGTGTGCAGCTTAGTATGTCACAATTAACCTGACAAATTTTTTTAAAATAATGGCTGTCAAACCTCCTTTACACAAAGTGGCATCCAAGCTCACTTTCAAAATGAGAATTTATCCACTGTTATAAGCCTTCTTCAACCCTCAAATGTCAAAATAAACACCTCCAGTAGAGCATTTTTTTTAATTATTTGAAGCATTGATATTCACTCATCACACAGAATAAAACCTTCTTGAAGCATTAATTGCATTTAGCTAAAATTTATAATATTGGACTATTGCTTTCTTCTGGATGAAAGCACAGTTTGACATCATCATGCAAAGGTTTTTGTAGTTCCAAAATTCATGGGTTTTAGCAGACTAGAGTGGCACAAATTAATGTATCACCCACCAATGTGGGTTGCTAATTTCTCTCCATGCTCATTTTAGACAATAAACCTTATTAATCCCAGAAGAAGTTTTAAATTAAAAGTCCCTTCCTATACTCTAAAGAAAAATTGTATCAAGAATAACCAAATGTTGAAATAGTTTTAAATCAAACAAGTGTGAACATGAACTGTAAACACAGGAGCATTTCGGGTGACTTCAGGCAATCTCTGCAGGAATGCAGAATAAGCAGTTTCCCCCAGAAACCCAGGAACATGAAAGGACTCCCTCCCACAGTGAATCCAGCAGCCTGAGACTAAGCTCCCCCAGCACTGGAGCACTACACTGTTCCACCACACTGATGACTGAAACCTCCTGTCCTTGTCCAAGCTGCTTATTTAAGAGTTTTTGGATCAAGTGTCATTTGCTAATAAAATGATTAACTATTTCACACGTTTAATATATATAAAACAGGTTCTACAAAAGACTCATACATTTTTACATCAAATGAGCTACTGAGAGATGTATTAGCTACGCATTTTTATAGGTAAATTCTGTGCCTCTGTCCTTGGAAGTCATGTCCTTCAAGGACAATGCAGTGTTCAGTTTTGTGTAACAGATGGGGAACATTAGTCTCACTATCTATGCACAGAGTCTAAAAATCATAATACAGCCTGCAGAAGGTTATTCAGAATAGCCCAACTCCAGTGCCTCAACACACCTACCTGCTTCAACAGATGGGCTCAGACCATTTCTTAGATGCCTACAGTTCAGGAATGTCATTAACTCCTATATGCCCTGTATTTACTCTGAAATAAGGTACCTTTTAAAAAATAAAAACTACTACTGCTTATTTCATACTTAAAAGAATCGAAAGCAACACAAAGTATGACAACAGAATAAAAAGATATATTTGTTCTCACTGAGCATCAAGATCCGCTTAAACACTGAAGATCAGAGTCCAGATGAACAGAAACATGGTCTCAATGTCAGGGCGCGCAAAACACCACCAATTACCAAATAAATCTTATCAGATTTTTCAGAGTCTTTATTGACTGTCAATGTGAAAGAAGTTCACTGCAGGACTAAAATCCCGTATTTTTTAAATACAAACCAGCAAAAGCGTTAAATGAGGTAATTTTCATTATTATTGTACAAAGAGTCTCATATAAACCGTTTCAAGTAAGAATAGTTGAAGAAGGTCTTATTTTCCTGTCAGATCAATTAACCTTAATGCTTACTGGATTTCTATCTGCAGCAAATGCAGGTACTAATCACCAAAACTTATTATGTCTTCATCCATCTGTCCCTCCAACTGACTGAAGGTTTTTTTGTCCCTGACTACACCTCTGGTCTCCCAGTTTCTTCACTTATCCATCTCAAGTCAGTGCCATTTCCGTTCCTCACCCTTGTGGATAAGAAAAGAAAAGATTTTTTGACTAACCACAGGAAAAGGCTCACTCTTAGCCTGAAAAGAATGTCACCTGTATACTGGGAAATGTCTGGTATGTAGCTGGTCACTCATTAAATCTGACTTTATAAGGAACAAGTTTCAAACTGACATTCTTTCTTAAATCTTTCCAGTGTGAAAACTCGTGAAGGGCTAGAGCTGAAAAAGATGACTAAAAATGTTTCAAACCCCCTAGAACCAATGGTTTTGAACCTGGCATCTACAGGAGATTTGCATATATATTTTTTACCATATAATTCCATGTAACCTGAGGAAACATGTATTTAATGACCTTTCAGACACAATGTATGCCTGAGATGGAGCACTCTCAAAATAAAAAAAAAAAGCACTCTGCACTACAAAGAGCTTCCTTCTACACATGTAGCACTCTTGAAAAAATGAAAATATTTAATGTTCTGAGGTTTGGTTTTGTTTACTGTGTGTCAGGTTGCCTACAGATTCATTTACCTAACTCCTGTATGAACAAGAGAAAACTACTTGTTCATATACTAAAAGATAACCTTCCAAGCATGAAATTACTGCCTATAGACAGATCCACTGATTCCAATTATCACCACTTCACCATCAAAAGAACAAGTCTTTGTGCTGGCATCATTCAGGGCACTGCCTCTCTGGAACAGTTTGAAAATCCCAGTGCTGCTTTACCATCAATTTTTGCACACCAGAAAAGGACTCAGATCCTGGGAGCTTTTTTAATGCTTCTTTACATTAGAAGGCTTTTGTACCTAGAACAGGTATGGAGTTAAAAAAGATCTCTTCTTTCCTTTCAGCAACAATATGAATGAGAACTTCAAACAGGAGTGCCCTATGAATTTAACTACTAATAGATATTCGTATCACAACTACAGCAGAAATCCACTCAGAAAGAAAAACCCTGCTCTTGCAGAACCTTTGGGAAAGGTCTCTCTACTGGCTGCTGATTTCTGAAGTTAAGACATGCACACAACCCCAAGCTCTATTTCTGGTACTTCAGCATATACCTCATCATATGAATAATACATACTTTATTTTATTTTTTTTCCAACGCTTCTCTTACCATATTTTGAAGTAATTTCTATTATAAAACTTCAAATCAATAGCTATTTACGTTACTTCTTGGCTTAAGTTTTGCCAAAAATAAGACACTGCTATGTAATTCTCAAATTGCATTCTTTAACAGTAAATTAAAATGGTCTTGTCTAATTGTTCTTCCCAGTGAAATTCAATATAGCCCCAGCTTCCAAATAAAGCATAAAACTATTTAACATGACTAACTATACTGCAAACAATCAGTTCCAAGGATAATTCATGTTGCAAGGGACCAGATGAGGTCATCTAAATACCCAATACAGAAATATTAGAAGCCATTCTTTGAGAGATTGCTTCTAAAGAAAATAAAGTCATTCCCCTCTGTGATAGCATGCATTAAAATAAAGCAAAGTACAGCTCCTTAAAACAGGCTAGTATCAATACAAAACATTAGCTTTTTTTAACATAACAAACTGAGAAAAGGTATTCTTAAAATATACAGAACTGACTCACTGCTTAGGCAATATCTGATCTACTTAGAGTCTAAATGGATGAACACACAAGATGTTAAATTTAGAAAAAAAACAGCAGCTGTCATATTTTTTTACATCCTTTCTTAAGAAATACCAGGAAGTTAAATGCTGGTAGGAGTCAAGACTGCAAGCACTTCCTCCTCAGCCTTTACATACACACAAAGGGCTTTGTATGTTCATCATGGCAAAGTGTATTTTTAGTGTCTAGAAAGAGCCCAAAACCCAAAGCTCTCAAAAATCTACACAAAGTAAGATCAGAACCTGTCCAAAACAGCCAAACTACAGCCAACAGTTAAGGGCAGGCTGGACAGCACAGCACAATCAGTGCACCCATTTAGCTGTGAGACAGGGGGACATATCAAGGTTGCCACTCTTAAGCAGCTTAATAAAAGGTTAATGAGCAAGGCACAGCTCATTAGAGAACTAACACCAATGAACCCATGACTGTTGCAATAGTACCATCAAGCAAGGAGACAGACACCTGAAATAGTCCTTACTATGTGTGTCCAAATCCTAAACATGCTGTGACAATCCTAGGAACTGCAGCTTGGTGCTGACCACTTTATCCTACTGTTAAAAGGACATGATACAGAAAGTTAAAACCAACATGAACAACGTATACAGTAGTAAAGAACTGTTTGGGGGTATACAACGAAAAGCCAAATAAATAAATCCGCTTTGTGCTGATACTATTGCCATTCTCTAGTAAAAGAAACCTATTTGAAAATTACAGTGTCAAGGAGAGCTGTGCAGATGCAAGACTGATTGAACAGAGGTCCTGAGAGTGCCAGTACTCAAGATTTGGGGATAGCAAGACACAGCTGGTGGGATCAGTGGCCACTCAGCAGAACACCAACAGCTGACATCACAACCAACCAACAGGGATGTCAAGGCTTTTCATGCTCATTCTCAAGCTCCACCCACTGGTCCAGTCAAAATAGAGTTTTGAGTATGTACAGCCAAATAAATGATACCTACAATTATTCATTAGGGTTAGCTATTAGAAAAAGAAGTAAGATTGACTCACAGTTATCTTGTTTCTCAAAAGTGCAGCAGAACTCACATATATTGGAGAAGAAAAAAGGTCATATTAGATCTTCCCCACATCTGAACAAGATACTGCTCTGACGTATCAAAATGTTTTCAGAAAAGCTGTTTGCATTTCTATTACAGAGCAACAAATACATTAAGGTTAACATTAACTATAAAACAGTAGCAACTGTTGCTATTATCAACTGAATTGCACAAATCCTTCATCAGTCATGACAAAAAACAAAAAACAGCCCAGCCATTCAGTGGATTTTACCAGCAGCCTTACATACAGGGATTTAATCAAATTCTACTATACAAGATAGCAATTCCCATTCAATGGCAGAGCAGCTTCATAATAGGGTGTTTTGCCAGACACAAACACATTTATTAGAGGGCCAGAGAAAAGTGATTACACCCTATTAGAATAAAACACAAATTACTCTCTATTTGTTTAGATATAAAGTGCATCCCTTCTTTTTCAATTGGGAGACAAACGCATAAAATGCTACACAAACTTTAAATGCACTTACTAGGCTACATTGCCTCTCCCATGGACACTCAGGAGGGCAGCAGGAAGGCAAGATGCCTTTTGCTACTTTCAAGGTGCAGTTATGCACATCACACACAGTCAATCCTAGCAATGGATGATACAAAAGACCATCTTACTAATCACTGCTCTGCTGCATAAATTTTGCACCTAACTGGAAGGAATACAAAAGCACACGTGTAGCAATATGGCTGTACCAGCAGACAGCACACATCTGAAGATACGTTTTTGTAATAAAGTATTTAATAACTAAATAACAGAGGAGGTGGGGATTTGCTATACAAGTTAATTATTATATGTTCAAAATCAACTACTGACCAAAGTTCTCTTTTATTCCATTCACTACCAAGTAATAAGCTCCGTAAGTTGCCTAATACAGAAGACAAAGAAGATGGCATATTTTTATTTTTAATGCTAATTAATACCTTGAAACAAGATAAAACTTTTTTCTGGATTTCAATCTGGAAGCCAGAGAGCCAGCCGGAACAGAGTAGCAAAGTGCCCCTTTTAACCAGCTGAAAAGGGAACTCTACACTCTGAGTGCTTTTGTTTACAAGGTTGTAATTACTGCCATTCAAAGATTTATTTACAAAGTTACTTGAGCAAGAGTAGGGAGACAACAGAAAGGTTCTGAACTATGCAGAGAAGCAAATACTTAACAAAGTACTTAAACAAAGGCATACAGGTCACAGGAAAAAATACTGGGAGAGAATAATCACATTTCCTGTAGATGAGAAACTTTTAAGGTCTAAGTAAGGTAACAGGTTATTAAGCAGTTGTGAAACTCCTTTTTTTCTATATATTCTTTCCTAATGAATATATTAACATACCATAATCCAAAATCCAATGTATTCCTACAAATTCTATTTAAACTACCAAGTTTTGCATCTTATCAGCAGGGGAGCTGACTTCCTAAATCAGTTCTCAATACCATCTAAACCATAATGTCTCAACTCTCAGCTCAGCCACCACCTGAGAGTGCATTGTTACTCCTCAGCTGTTGCCAAGTTTTGCTGTCTTGGGATACACCTGCCTAAACTCACCTGGGGCATGCTGGTGAAGAATATATGGTTTTAGTCTGTTCCACAAAATCACGGGCTACTGGGGACAGCTAAATGTTCCCACATAAAGCTTTGAAGGGCAGGTTCTGGACAGTTAAGTCACCAATGACCTGATATTTCTTACTTAAGACAACTTCACTACTGTGCATTAAGCTTAATGTCCTGCCTACCCCCTTCAGACAAGGAGAGTCAGAATGACACCATGAGGTCATGGCATAAAATTTAAAGGTCAAAAACACTGTACCAGGGTTGGACACTGTTTCACTGAACATCTGCCACCCTGTGCTACCACCGTACTATCTACTGTGAAAACCAGCTAGGATACTGTATTTTCCTCTAAAGCATTCAAAAATTTCCAACTCCTTTAACTAAAGAGAACATTTTAAATTATCAGTTAATTCTTTTTAGTTTTATAATAATTTATGCTTCATATATTGTTCTGTGTCAGTTACCTTCTAGCTTCACACTTCTATTCATTTCTGTCTCAGGCTCTAAACTCTGCTCCTTTCCTTATTTTCCTTTCCAGTTCCTTCAAGTGTCATTGGCTCAGCCATTCTTTCTGGTGCAGAAAGTTTTGAGAAACATGGAAAATTGACTCCCTATAACTAAATGATGAGAGCACCTTACTGTCCAGGTGCACCCAGGTAAAAAGAAGATCACAGAATGTTCTGAGTTGGAAGGGACCCACAGGGATCATCAAGTCCAAGTCTTAAGTGAATAATCCATAGAGAAATCAAACCCACAACCTTAGTGTTATCAGCACCATGCTTTAACGACCTAAGCTATGATGTCTGTCTCCATCTGCCGAAGGGCAGGAGCACATCGCTGGCTCCACAGGAACCCAAAAAACTTGTCTAGGGAGTGTAAAGTTCATCTGCTGTACTCGCTCTTTCTAGGTATGCTGAGAATGCTGACTCTGCACCACAATTGTCCTATCCCAGCCTCTCCTCGGGGCTCTTCTCCACAGTTAACAGCTTCAGTCTCTTTCCAAAAAAGTAAGATGATGGAAGCAAACTGTTCTTGACAGCTTCCCCTGCTGCCCAGGGATTGTTCTCTTCTGGAGAGTGATTCAGTGCCTCAAAACTTGAAAGGACCACTACATTACTCAAAGAAACTACTTATTACCCTGTCAGACCCTTCCAAAACTTGGATATTTTATAAATCCACTTTCATGAGAACACTTTTAAATTCAGCTGCAGGAGAACCAGCTGAAAAGGCTTTACAAATTACATCACTACAAAGCTAATGACACTTCAAAATTCAAACAGGTATTTTCTCTTACTCATCTCTCATGAATTTCAGGAAAAAGGCTTATTGCAGAAGAATGTGGTACACAAAACAAAAATCCTTACTTAACATGTAACACAAGCTACAAAGAACAAACAAAAGAAAAAGGGAACATGGTATTGCAAGAGTGGCAAGACACAGAACAGAAATATAGTACCTGAACAGCAGTAAGACATTCAGTATCAGAGTGTGGTATCAAAGTAAAGATGCCCCTTGCCACTTCTACTACAGAAATATCACTGATCATTTCATTATGTGCACTAGATAATGCAGTCCATGCACATTTGTAAAAGAAAAAGTACTATCATACAAAAGAAAGACAAAAAATAAAAAAGTCCCAAGAGGTCCCACAAAGTTTTACTTATGACAGCAGTAGCAATATTTCACCTATCAAGTTTTAGACTTCCCCCAAGTTACTAAAGAAATTAAGCAGACCAGAAAAGAAGCTGACAGCATATACCATAGGACCTCAAAAACACTCCTTAGAGAGTGAACTTTACCCTTTCTCACACTGACCAACAACCTATATAGATGAGCATAAGCCACAAGTCTTGCCCAGGTGGTTCACCAGTGGCCAAAGCTTGGGAGGACACCCCCAAACCCACACAACTCTGCAAAGCCATCCTTCTACCGCTTCCAAAGAGGGATATCACGGTACTGTTGTTGGACACCTGACAGGATTCCAATTTTCGGAGTCTCCTAATTTTGCCATTTAGTTACATTCAGATCAGGGCATCTCACAAGTTCATTGTGCAATGAATTCTTCACCTGCTATAAGTGGAAAATGATCCTTCCCTTCCTGGAAAGCTTCTGACAAGCAATGGACAAATTGCAGACATGCCACGAGAAATCTCTTTTTATCTGTTAAGAGCAAAATAGCAATTCCACTGCACACCACCCAAAGTAACGCTGAGGACGCAGGACATCTTACCTGATTTTATAATTGGGTAAGGTGTGCTTGCGCTTAATAACCTTCTTGAACTGGTTCACTATGATGGAAGTGAGCTGGGGCATGGGCCTGCCTTCGAACTGAGACTTCACCTCAAAGACTATCACGGGGTCCTCCATGAAAGAGAAGAACCAGTGCGTGAAGGGCAGGCGTGTGAAGACCAGCTTCAGCTTCCCCATCACCCGGGAGATCTTCACGAAGAGATAGGCGGACTTGCCGAAGACCAGGTCGGCATCGATGGCCAGGTGGAAGCCACCATTGTACTCCAGGTCCACCTCGAAGCCCAGCTCCTCGGGACAGCCCTCCTCATTGCAGACCACGGGCCGCATGAGCTTCACCGACTTGAAGACGGGCAGGACATCGCCGAGCGAGACCTCCCTGAGGCTCAGCCCCTCCAGCACCTTCCCCGTCATCTTGGCCTGGAGCAGCTCCTCGAACTCCACCTTGATCTTCTTGGTGACCCAGTCCCTGACCAGGGCAGTGTCCCTGAGCTCCCTGAAGAGGAAGAGGAAGATGGCATTGAGGAAGTGGCAGGTCTCCTCGCGGGAGGAGGGGGCTGGCGGGGGCTCGGGCTGCGGCGGCGGCTGAGGCGGCTGCTTGGCGCCGGGCTCGGCGGCCGAGGCCGGGGCCGGNCCCCTCCCCGACGGGAGGGGCGGGGCCGGGAAGGGAGGGGAGGGGCCATGCGGGAGAGGCCAATCGACGGCGGCGCCGCGCGCCCTCCGCGCGCTGCTATTGGTGGAACGGGGAGGAGTGGGGCGTGTCCTGCGCGGCGCGC
>WBMV01007818.1:1135208-1184036 GCA_013396655.1 Campylorhamphus procurvoides
TTCCGCGCGTGCGCGGTCTCCCGGCTCCGCCCACAGCGGAGCGGGTGCGCGCGCGAGGGGGAACTTGTTTTGGGGGGGGGAAATCACCCGGGACCGTGAGGGGACGGGCGCGGGCACCAACGGCCGGGCTGGGGAGCCATCCCACACGGGATCCTGTGCGCCTTCCAGGGATCCCCTCCTCCTTCCAGGGATCTTCCTCTCCCTCCAGGGATCTTCCTCTCCCTCCAGGGATTCCCTCCTCCTTCCAGGGATCCCCTCCTCCTTCCAGGGATCTCCCCCTCCCTCCAGGGATCCCCTCCTCCCTCCCGGGGCAGGGAGAGCCCCCGCCGCTGGCAATGTGACCGGTGTCACACAGGAGGGACGAGGAGCCCCTTCACACTCGTGTGGATGGTGGCTGTTTCAATAAAATTTCAGTAAAATTGTTCTGGGGAGGGGCGAAGGGAAAAATTCTCTTTTCATCTCTTTTCTGTGACCTCCGATAACCTTTTCGTTTCCCGAGAGATGTTTTCTTTAATAAGAGACGCTTTTAGCACATTAAAAAAAAACACAACAAACCAAAAAAACCCTGCACAGATGACATTTTCCCAAGCTCTGCTATCACTGGTGATAAGATACAAATCTGTTTCCATCCTCTTCAGCTATCTGCTAAGGCTTAAGAGCTGTCACGGGATACGTGAAGTCAAAACACAACCAAACCTCTGTGGAGAAAAGGAATGAGAAGAAAAGAAGGCTGAGAACTCTGCACAATATCATGGTATTTCAGCCCTTGGTGTGCCTGAGATCGCTGTGGTCCTGAGGGCAGGACAGACAAGGACAGGCATTTATTTCTTGGACAAACTGCTGCTTCAATGAGATCAGAGAGAAGAGACAAGAGATCTCACCTCCCTGCCCAGGCTGCTCATAACCCTGTCAGGGGAGGTGGCAAATCAATCCGTGTGGAGACTTCATAAAGAGTCGTTTTGAACATTGCAAGATTAACCCAGAAGGCCTGTTACAGTCAAATTTGGTTTACAGAGTTGTCATATAAAATAACCATATTTTTACTGGAAAGTAAAAACATATTTCGGAAAAAAAGAAAACCCTGTTATTCTAATCCAACAAATTCATTTGAGGGCCAGATCAAAGATGTACATGCTGGTGGAGAATGTACTGTGACAGCTGCACACTGTTTTTCCAGGTGCTTCACTTTGTCAGGGGTTGTCTTTTCTTTCAATCTTCAAATAGAAGTGTTATGATTTCTGAAAGACAGACACAACTGAGATAAAAGTTATTTAAATATAAAAATTTGTTTTCTACACCAGTTTTTATGTTCAGTTAAATACCTAGCTAAAAAGTTCTTATTTTAATAAAGTGAAATTAACGTCATGGTCACACTGTTAGTTGGGGTTTCTTTTCCAGCCTTCAGAACTACTCAAAAATGCAAACAAGAGGAGAAGAAAATGTGAAATTTCATTGCCAGGAAGATAAAAGCTCTCTTCCCCATCCCCCTTCATAAAGTGTGTGGGGTGGGAGGATTGAAAAGCTCTTAATGATGCATTGCTGCGGTTTGAAACTAGAGATTCAGAGTATGAATTTTTTATAGGTCTTGTGACTGAAAGTTGAAATGCCTGGGTGTTTAACAGAGCATTTCTATAGAAATACCAGAGAGGTCATTAGTCCAGCATTTGAACTGCTCTGTTACGGGCCTTTCCCGTGGCTGATACAGGCATACACAGTCAGAATGGAAAAGGTTTTGGATTTGCAACTAAATGGCTTTTCAGATAAGGAGTAATATATTCAGAAAGGCAATAGCAGCCTTGCTTTTGGGTCAGGAGGAACAGCAGGAGAATAAAAAAAAAGTCACGTTGAAGAAGACTCAATTGAGTATTTTCTTCTGTTAGACAAGCAGAATAGGGAATTTGGCACATTTTTGTACACCTGATGGCAGCTTAAGAGCCTCTGAAATGTTCAGCTCAGTAATCGCTTTTCTCCTTTCCCAGGAAGATTTTCAACAGGAACTGTGTTATCTTAAAAGAAGCAAGAATCAGGCGTGTTTTAGCATTTTCAATGAGAATGGAAGAATGGAGGGAAATAGCAGCAGATGCCTTAACATGAATACAAAATGATTGTGCAAAAATGCTATATAATATAGACTGAAAGAAGAGAGAAAAAAATATTTAAATTTGTCAGGTAGAGGAGAAAAAAGATTCATCTTAATACCATCTAAAAAGGGCCTTTAAGAGCGTATTTTACTTTGGCTTCAATTTGGAAGCTCATATTTGTATTTTCTGGAAGTCTAGATAAATAAAAAGGTATATTTAGTCTCACCAATTTCTCCTTAGTTATGCAGAGCTTTGTAAAATGGTGTAGCTATTCTTTGAATAGCTGGAAATTATTAAATAGGACACAAGACTTGCAAAAAGAAAGCCTATATTTATACTGATTTTATTAAAAAGTACTGGGAAATAGTTTATTTAAAGGAATATTTCACCTTTATTTAAATAAGGAAAATATTCTTTTAGTTTGCATATCAATTTAGGACATGATGGCAACAAACTTGTAAGTGTAGAACTTTTAGTAATGCCAGGCAGTACCACCAGTCCAAGAGACACCCTTCAAATTTCACATCATAGTACTAAGGAAATAACCCTCCATATCATGAGCTTGGAAAGGCAATTACAGTGTTGGTGGGTTTTATTTTTTTTTCCAAATTGCAAAGTAGTCTAAATAGATTATATTTCAAAGAAGGAAGTGCTGAGTTGTTTTGTAATGAGTGGTTTTAGTAATTTTCTTCATCACTGGACTGGAATTGCTGCCTTCTTTTGTAATATCTATTGGCAAAATTATTTCATTCTTTCCTGGGCCTCCTATTGTTTTTGTATTACATCTCTTAGAGACCAAAATTAGATTATCATTCTCATGGTGCTGCGTGAAACAGGATTTGGAAAGTGATTAGGTAAATTCATGAGAAAAAAATCCATTGAAGGCTATTAAATACAAAGATTGCTGGAAGTTACTGTGGTGACAGACTGCTGGGGGTGTCTTTTTCTTTTGTCTGTCCTCAGGCATCTACAATTTCAGACAGGATATGCTGCATCAAGCATGCTGGTCTGGTCCAATTCTGAAGATATTTTGAAAAGAAAAAACAAAACACAGCAGTCAGGACTGCTTCCAGTTCTAGTTCTCAAGCCTGCCAAGCACAATGTTATCTTATTATCAGGCAATTCTGCATTTTATTGGTGTAAACCTCTTTAAAACCACTGAAACTTTAGATCATGTAAGATTTTCTTTGATGCCATCTGAATTCCAACCTTTTTTTTGGTTTAATTCTGCCTTTGAAGGGACAGGTTGCAGTACGAGTTTTCCCCCACTGCTGGCAGAAAGAGCTCGCCCCATCTCCATCTGGTCCCTGGAAAGACTTGTTCAACCCACCTGGAGGAATTTGTCTCACAGGCCCTCTGAGCCCTTTCCTTGCACAGAGGATGGTCCATCTCTTGTGGTTTGGTATTTTTTTTCCAAGTCCCCTTATAAGTTCAGTTCCTTCACTCTGAATTTGTGGGATAAAAAATACAGTTTGGGGGATTTAACCGTATTTAGGCTGTATTAGGGCTGTAGAGAACCTCCAGAAGACTGTCAGCTGGAATAAATAATTGGATCCATTGAGCTGAATGTATCCATTTATCTTACTAAAATATATGACACCCCCTCAACTTCTAGTTATTTTTAGGGGTGGCAACTGAGAATTTTAGGAGGCTTTATTCCTATCCTAGAAATGTCTCACTGCAAGACCTGTCTTATCAAGATGGGAATGTGTATTACATGTTGGTGGACCCTACCTGAGTGGCCTAACCCAGTTTTCAGAGATAATGAGAAACTACAGGGTTTACATTGGAACCATGAATACTGTGTGCAGCTGGAGAAAAGAGCCAAAATAACTCCATTGGCTGCCCAAAATTGACATTCGCTTCTTAAAAACAAGAGATTTTTGTGTCTAATTTTAAGGATCTGTCTCACAACAGAGGCACTCATTTTATGAATGTTTTTGCAATCTTATCTGCAACAAGTAAAGCACTTGAGTTGGTTGGTAATAGGGGCTTAGAGCCCAACCACTTTGGATCAGAACATGTTAAAACAAAAAAGAGAGTGAGGGTTCGTATCTAAGGTTTGGTTTGGCTCAAATACAAATCCAATATTTTCACTGAAGCTCACCTTTAATTATCTTTTGAAGTATGTTCTGCTTGTTTAATCAAGAGCTTAACATTTTGGATGTAAAGGTGCTCTCGATACTTACTTCAAGAGGCTCATCGTGTTCAAGCTTAAAGTATCCTGGTGCTTAATTAGGGATTTTGCTACTATCTCACTCAGACCCTGGATTTTACTATATCATGAAACAAGATCCTCCACTTAGGAACTGTAGCTCTCAGATAACTTTTCCAAGACTAAATAAAATAATGAAAAAAAGCTATTTTAATTGTAAATATAACAAATTCAGGCTTTTAATATTACCAGTATCCACAGCAAACTGAAGATTTCCTTTACTCCCTGTCTGTCGTTACATCTTAAGTCCAGAAACTGTTCTTTAATTCCCAGATGCAAGCGAGACTTGTCACATGTATTTCGCTTCTTCCTGCATTTACTTCACTGGCTTCTTGCATTCATCTAAATGCCAGCTTGCTTAAGCTTTAGAAAGTGATATGTTTGGGACAGTTATTACCACATTTGTCATTTAGTGTTCACTCAAGTACCTTTTTCTTACATATTCTGAAGCAGATTCTCCATCCCCACTCAGAAGTGCAGGCAGCCTCCCCGAGGCCCTCTTGCATGCTCCCAAATAATCTTTTTCAGAGTGGAGATTGTTTTAGCTATTTCCCCTAATCCATTTCAAGTATAATTACACTATGGTCAGTATGTTTTTGATGTTCCACAACCTCACATTATTTTTTTTTAATACTTGGCTCACTTCCTGGATTAGTCCGAAGCAGCCTCTGGCTGATGGAGAGGCTTCAGGAAACTGCATTAAAAAGCAATTTTGAGTTTATATAAGGATTCAATGGCTAAAGGGTTAATACACACTTCAGGGATGAACGCAGTTTTTGAGATGAGGGTCCCTGTGAGGCTTTGTGCCTCTCTTGCCCTTCATTAAAAGTGTAATTCCCTGCACCAGTCTGTGGTAGTTTTTGGGTCCGGGGAGCAGCTGGTCACAGAGCATCTGCTCAGTCTCTTTAGCCTCCAGAAAAGCTCAGCCAAATTAGGCCATGGAGAGAAGCTCCCTCCCTTCTGCTGGAGGTGACCACCCCTGCGGTAAGGTCAGAGCTGAACACATGTCCTTGCTGCAGCCATTTCGGTGCAGAGCAGACACTCTTTATTAGCCTTTATGTCCTACATGAGGGAGGGCGAAAGGGCTGCACGGTGGGGAGCAGGAAAGAACCGCCTGGCACTTCAACAATCTGAGCCCGAGTTCACGTCCTGCTCTCAGCAGAGTGCTTACTTGTGCAAATACTCCGTAATCCAATTTCAGCAGCTCCAGTCCCCCGATCAGTGATATGCCATAGCAGGGCTTGGGTTTCTGTAGCTCTTTGCACCTCCCGTGTACCCTGATGCTGGCTCAGCTGGAAAGAATAGCTAAGTAAGGAGATGGTAGGGGATTTGAGGGAACCTGCTCCAATTCTCCAAGCTGGAGGAATATCTCAAAAATTTTATGTCAGATCTGTGAGTTTTCTTGGAAAAGGAATATCCTGTGATTTTTCCATTATTCACTTTAGGGTTTCTGATTGCTCCTATGTTTCATAATGGTATTAAGCCACTAAAAGAAAAAAAAGGAAAATATTGATCAGATCAGCTGCCTTATGGAAAAAGTGGGGCTGGTATAAGTGCAGTGGGCAGGCATGACTGTGGACTGTCAGTCTGGGACTCCTTGGGCTTCTCAGTGCTTCAGGACATCTGCACGAGCTGAACCTTTCACAAATGCCTAAAGAGATCCTTTCATTTTCCCTCCCGTTTGGTCAGCCCACCCTCCCCTCAACCTAACAGTTTAAACAAAAATGAATATAACTTGTTCCAAGCAGGAACAAGTAGAACAGGCATTTTGATGCAAATAAATCTGGGGGAAAAATTACCTTTTGTATTGGCAGGAAGCTTGGGAAAGGTAAATGGAAACATTTATTATAATATTCTCATTTCTGTTTTTTTCCTACAACAAGCTTCTCCTGCCTGCTTTGATGCTTCTGTGTTCAGAAAATGAAAAGATGCCTGTGGATTCCCATGGTTAATCTGTATACATATAGTTTTATTCCCTTCACAACTTATTTCTGCACAAACTCATGTAGATTTTCTTCAGGAGATGGCCCAAAGACTATGTTTAAGACAAACGGCAATCAGTGCACCCATATTTGAACTACTTATTGCAATACATGTACATATGTATGTATTTGTAATACAATATAAATTTGGGCTACATTTTTGTAATGACATAAATCACTTTGTTCAACTATGTAAGACAAATAGCTTTATTATTGAAATCTCTGCAAATACCATTAATAACACATTTCAGCTGAGAAAGCATAGCATCACAATTCCTCCTTTTCTCCTGTTAGAGTTTATGTAATAGTTTCATACTACGCTCTCTGTGCTGCTTCTGTGCAGAGCCTGTTCAGAGCAAGGCAAACATCAGCCCGAGTTAAATTCACTCAGAAACATGACCTCATGTTTCACACTCAAAAAGTGACATTTGAAAGGGCAGGAGCAATTTGTAGTTTCACAAACGTTCTGCAAGTTGGAAAACTGTAGTATCTCTGTAGTAACAGAGAGGTTTGCCTTATCCTTTGGCACCAAATCTAGGCCATAGCTTTTTAACACTTTCTACCCTTTTTGTGCATAAGACACTGCAGAGGAATGGACTAAGTGAGCTGCCTATATAAGGGAAGTAACAAAAATCAGTAATAAAAGTAATTAGGAAAGATTGGGAAGTTGTTCTGAAATTTGAATTATCAGTAAAAATAGATAAAAATCTCTAGCAGAAATGCAATTTAAATCAGGGTTCTTCATGTTCACTTCCAAACTACTGGCAGGACAAAAAATTCAAATCTCTCTTAACTGAAGAACAATTTCGTCATTTTTGGACAAACTGTACTCTGGTAGCTTCATTAAGCCAGAAGGCAAAACTCAAGGTTATTCATAGAGTTTTGTATCTGTTCAATTTACACTCATTTTTTCCCAGGCTGTGATCCTCAGTGGTGCTGAGGATACTGGATTGAGTGAGAAGGTGAAATTATTGTCTGCAGGCTAAAAGAAGTAAGAAACCTGTTTGTTGTTCTCAGTACCACAGCAGATTAGCATTTCCTCCCACTACCAGCCTACAACTTTTCAATTATTCCACTAATTTTAGAATCATGTCTCTAAAACCACAACTGCCTGAAATGCAGCCTATATACTTCTATTTGAATTTACTTATTGAGCTCTACATCTAACAAATGGAAAAACTGAAGGAAATATTTTCAATATGAAATTTAAAACTTCTCTAAAATAAGCCCTAAAGAAGCTTGACTTCCTGAATAATTTCTGCTAAAATTTGTCATCTGTGCAAGGTTATTTAATCTGAATCAATACTGAAAAAAAATATTTTTTTAAAAAAAAAAGCCATGAAGATGAAACCTGTCATCTAAAAAGTGAAGCTGAAGTTCTGTAAGGGCTGCATTTCCAAATAGCATTATTTTTATTGGAACGGGTAAAGCTGAGAATATGGTAATGAAAACTTGAAATTTTTTGCCAAGATTTTGACTTAACTGCTTTTGATCAGCGACGTTTTCTCAAAAGCTTTTCAAGAAAGCAGCCTGTGTAACTACTTGAGTACCAGCAATACATTTTCTGCCTTTGGTACTGTGACCTAATCAGCTCAGCTTAAAGACCAATAAAATCTGTAATGCAGTCAATACAGTTTTTGTTTGAATGCCATGTGTTGAAACTTCTCAGATTGAACAGAGGGAGATCCAGAGACGTGCACTGCCAGCCATATGAATGATAGCCCTTATTTTTATAATAGGATTGCTGCATTTATCACCCCAATTACAATGATCCTAAGCACAGATCCTAAGCCCTTCCACTTTGGAAAAGACAGAATGTATTAAACAAGGGATATCTGCAAAGGCGAGAAACTGTTAATAGACTACTAAAAGTGTACATCTACAAGTTTTTAAGGCTCGAAAAACTGAGTTAGCCTACTCTTAACTGTTGTTTAGTTCCACAGCCTGTCTGCTCCTACATACCATCTCATACCAGTGGGAGTATCGTCAGCTTCTAGTAGTCTGAGAGAGAAATGTTACCTATGTGGTACATAATCAATGCACATCACGTACAATGGCTACAATAAAGGTCTCCGTAGCAACATTAAGAACAGTTATTTTTAAATGCTCTACCTTAGTCTTATGTTCATGTTTTTTTAAATACAACTATTAACTGTTTCCACTGCAGATGCTGCTGTGACCTAGTCATCCAACAAAACTGCTTTGTTGAGGCTTGAAAGGATGATCCCTGCCTTGTTTTTCTGCAGATCACTGCAGGATTGCTTTCCTTTGCAGTCAGTAAATATCCACTAAATATTGCATAATTACTTATCAACACACAGCTGGTCTGAAAAAGGAACCTGTAAGAGCTCCTTCTTCTTTTGGGAGGAGGAGGAGGAAGAGGTGTGGGAGTAAAAAGAATTTAACAAGGGAAACTGGAGCAGGTTTTGGCTGAAGATCCATCAAACTGGTAGCACAGAAGCAATTGAAAATGGTAGAAAACAAGAGGCTGCCGAGGCTCATCATGTTTGGGAGTGGGGCTGAGAGAAGAAGAGTTAGCAGATAAGGTGGTGAGGAGGAGGAGGAGGAAACTGGAAGGCACCTCCTCGAACCTCTGAACACTGCCACAGGTGCAGCGGGGGAGCTGCTGTGGGAGAGGAGCTTGATTAAGAGAGGATGAATAACAGAAAGAGTCGGGTTTATCTCAGGGATCAGAAATTACCATTTCTGGATGAGGAACAAGGAAAGATGTTAATACTTTTCTGAGAAATGAAGCAGCATGTGGGGGTCTTTTTCATACCCTTCCTTTGGACCAGTTTCCCCAGAGCTTCATCCCCAGGTGATTCCAGCATAAAGACTGAGTTAAGGCAGGTGTGGGTTCCCCAACCTCTTTGCACCCATTGCATTCTACTTTGTTATCTCAGGGTAATCCTATTGCTTTCCCCAGGTTCCTCAACCCTGCAAAAGGCAAAGCAGTTTGCAAGGGGAATGCAGATTTCAGGCAGGTAAAACAGGTAGAAAGCAGACTGAGCTCAGCTCTGTGCTTAACATAGTTCTGGGCCTTCATTTCTGAAAGGAACAGAAACATCTTCCTTTTCACTGTTAATTTCTTAAGAGACACCCAGCAAGGAACAATAGGAGGAATAATTTATTCACTGATGTACACAGGAGTGATACAGAAGGAATAGAGGCATATAGTGCAAGTCTTGAATTTCATTAATAATATATAAATACACATACTGGGTAAAAAACACAACCCTCCTAAGTTTATTAATAGACTTCTGAGATGGTAATCTTTGTTTCATTAGGTTAAGTGCTTAAAACAAGTCTGGCAATACTGTTTGTACCATGCAGAAATTATCTGCTTTGCAGGGAGCACAAACGAGGGAGCACGAGAGTGTACTCGTGTGTTAATATACACACACTTCTGCTCCATCTTTGGAACAGCTTGGGCACAAAGGATGTCAAAGGCAGGGCAAGGGAATCACAGGTAAACATGTGTAAATTGCATGTTAAGAAGAATGGCAGGAAAAAAATGAGTGAGGTTTTAACAATAGGCCTTGTCAAGAACAGGGTAGGTAAAAGGAATGGACAGGTGAAAGGATGGAGCTCTGTCCCATGCTAAAGCTCTTCAGGGGAGACCAAGGGTCTTTAACAGAGCTATACAGAGATGCATTTGTACAACAGAATTGTCTTGGGTGGGCAGAGCTGGTGTTTTTGGGGGTTACTCTGCCTTCTGTTAGGAGGGGAACACAGATTCCTTCAGCTAATTACAGCTCTATTCTGAATGTTGATTGTCTAAGAAATTCTTCAGGACTATATACCCTGTTCACTTACACTCTTTTACTGGTAAAGCCTGGGAGAGAGCTTGTCGATGGCAATTTGTCTGAGCTGCCCATATCTCTAGGAAAAGGGCAGCCATCAGCAGCTCTGTGAATGCTTAATGGAATCAGAAGAGCTACTGTCTGAGTGGGTGGGGAGGAGGGAAGGAGCTGAAGGTTTAGGACCAACTGCAAGGTCTGTTCAGGATGCGTGCCAAGGAGCAGCTGGACAGGCTGCTAGCTGAAGCCTGTTACACCACCGTGGTTCATAACCAAGGTAATTGTCTCTGTTAGATTTTACACAGGAGATTTGTGGGCATTAATACTTCCTCTGCACCAGTTGCTCAGCTTATCAGATGCTGTAACATGAGCCTGTGTGTTTTCTCACTGGTCATAAGGGCACAGTCAAGGACATTTACAAAGTGTATGCCAAGTTATTTGTGAAAGCCTCTCTGAACAATGAAAATATTGCTTTTCCACAAGGCCAAGTTCTTCTTTGATTCCTACGGTTACCCTCATCAGCACGACTCTTCCCACAGGAACTTTCTTTTTCATGTTTTTTACTGGAAAGATGTGTTTACAGGAGGAAACTGTTCACTTGACACAAGATAGGTGCCATTAAGAGCAAGCACAGGTTCAAATTTAGGTGAAGGAGGAGATCACAGATGCAATGAGATCTGTGATCTTTCAGATTTGAATCTGATGATTTAAAAGGAAGTTGTTGCTGCTCTTCTCACACCATTGACTTTTTCCTTTTACTTCCTGCAGTTTTTTCTTAGTAGAATTAGCACTAACAGTCTGTGGTTAGTTTACATTTTGTACTTCATTTTGCTGTTGTTTTGGATTTTGGGTGGTTTTGCTTTGAATCTGCCCCATTCCAACATTCAGGAGGGTATTGTAATGATTTGGATAGACGTGGAGAGAAGAACAGCTGTGTTAGACTGTAGTTTCAGGGTTCCACCACAGACATCAGCCAAGTCACTTCATATCTTCAGAAGGTATGTTGTCACCTGCATGCTATGGAAAGATGGGGCTTAGCTCTTTAAGCTCTGAAGTCACACCTGTGACATTAAAGTAAATGTGCTTATTAAAATTACAGGGTGAGTAGATAACTTGATCATGTGGGCAAATCTGGGGCAGCTGGAATAAATATCCTTAAACATTAGCCACACTATTGGGTTCATATAGCTTTTGCTGGAGGCCACAGCTCCAGGAAACTGTTCTGTGCTATCGAAGGAACACGGGGTGAGTGAGGGTGCTGTGGTTGCTCACACTACATTTGTTTCCCTGTGGTTTGGTGACTCACCTTTCACACTTCCTCATTATCCCATTTACCAACAATACAAAGTACCCTTTTCTAAGAGAGAACCATTTAGAAGCAATGGGTTTTGGTAAACAATATGAAAAGGATTCTTCCTAGCCGTGAAGAGTTCTGGTTCACAGCTTTTCTGAGGAATACTATCTTGATGCAAGTATATCTCTTTTCCATAGCTCACTGCTTACCACTCTTCACAGTCTGAGCAATGCTGCTGACACAGTTAGTGCTTCTCTAGTCCAGAATTCATGATAGATGGTGAGAATTTGCAATATCTGATGCTTTGCATCTGAAGATTTCATGCTCAATAAGTCACATGCATTTCTTTCTCTTTATTTTCATCTGGGAACAAAACTTTCAGTGCCTTTTCTGTGATTGCCTTGGTTCATTCTGCTTTAGCTGATGCTTGTTTTCTGATTTAGCTCATCTGAGGAAACTGAGTCCTTCATGGGTCTGGCAAACAGTGCATATGTTCTTGTGTGCTATGATGAAGTAGGAGGTGGAGAATTTGAAAAACAATTTATTTGGAAATGCAGTAAAGATGCCAAAGAGTATCTTGCAAGATTTTACTGGACATATAGATTCAAACAGGCTATTGCTAAACAGGTACTGTAAACTAACACAGCTGAGTGCAAGAAAAAGCACATAGAGATTGGTCATAATCAAATAAAATAGATTTTCATGTGGGGAAGAAAGGACGGAACCTTCTGTCTTATAATATTACAGATACTAGCGGTTTGTGATTTTCTTTTTTAAGTTTTTTGATAGTTTTTTCATTAGTTTGGTTGTTTTGAGTTTTTTTGCTAAGTGTGGAATATATTATTTCATAACATTACTTAAGTGCTTCAGGAGTTAACCACATAGCCTCATCCCTCAGGTTTCCTGTGGCATTAGAAGTCTTACTGACTAACCAGCACAATAAAAATTATCCCTTGAACAGCAACTTCTGGAGACATTCTTGGCTTGAAGGGACAGATTTTAGTCCAAAACTCCATCCTCACAGGTCTTCTGGGACATGAGGCTCTAAAAGTTTGTTCCTTTTGAATAGCAGAAGATGCAAAGCCAGCCCATACTTTCTCCAAAACAGATCAGCATCTGCACGTCAGTGTGTAAACCAGAACATTAGATCTTGCCAAGGTTTGCCTAGTCAGGCTTCCTGTAATGTGGTATTAAATCTAGCAGCAGAGGAATACTGGAAAACCTAAGTGCAGTGCTTTCCTTAGCAGGCAATAATATGCCATTATATCTTGTCAGTTCCATTTACTGATGTTAACAGGAGAGCTCTGCTGTTGTGTAGACATACTCAAGCAATCATTACAATGAAGATTTTCAGCTTCTGCCCATTTTTGTCCCTAGACTGAACCATCATTGAGCTAGAATCAGCACAAGAAGGCCTGACCTCATTCATAAAAATATGCAGCATTAGTGGCTTTTTTTTTTTCTGTCTAAGGCTCATGATACAACTGCTCCCTTCACCAGGGAGCACAACCTTCATTTCTTAACAATTTTGAAGACCACAAATACATTTTCCACCATGCAGTTGAGTTCCCTCACCTGTAGATAATGTGCAATTAACTCTTTTCTATAAGAGAGGTCCTAAGAAAACAGCTGAGAGAAAATAAAAGACAGCCAGCAAACACTGCAATTCCCTGCATTCAGAAGAATCTGGGAGAAGTCCACTTAAAACCAGAATTGAATCTAGTCATTAAATCTGCTCCCCTTGGGGATTCCACTTGTGGTGCTGCCATCCCCACCAAGGAATTAATCCTGCTTCCTGGCTGTCTCAGTAACTGATACTTTTCTGGACAGATGCACAATAATTTCTTAGCATAGCTTAATAAAGTTTTGTACCTTGTCAGTCCCTCTGTATTTGTCATATGTCTTCACTGGGAGCTGGGTCAGTCCCTTCACATGGCCTGCAGGACAGACTTAGGTCAGTGCAGTGTCTGCTTCACAAAGTATATCCTTGTACGTAGTTTGTATTTCCAGTGTGTAAAGGGGCAGACCATTCCAGCTCAGGGAACCCTGTAGGGAAGAAAACCAAACAGGTCAGGTATTGTTTCACCTTCTACAAACATGATTTTCTTTTTCAGTGAAAGGGTTAGGAGCATGAGGCAAAGAGCAAGCTCCAGCCTTCCTGAGGTGATTGTGTTGCGAACAGTTGTCTCTTCTTTGGCCTGGTTCTTGCATTCCAAGTGCCTGCCTGAGACCAGACACAACAGATTTTTATTGTTTCAACCATGCTCAACACAAAGTGGCCTTGTCAATGGACTTGGACAATGCTATAAGTTGTTTTTTTGTTGTTTGCTGGTTTGTTGTTTTTTTTGGGGGGATGGGGAGTGGGGTGGGCTGAGGGAAGTTGTCAGAAAAGAAATAAAACTCCCTTTCTTTAAAAAAAAGAAACTTACCTTCCAGGAAGCTGAAGGCATTCCACCTTTATTTCTTGCTGGAATTCTCCAGAATTAAGGGGAAAAAAATGTAGACAGAACCAAGAGTTGCTGGCTGTACAAATGCAAGTGTTCCCTCTTCACACAGAGTAAGGACTAAATCTGTATGATCTGTCTCCAGCAGCAGGTAGCTGTCATGACTCCTTCATCACAGTAGTTTTAGAGATCTCAAGTCTTGGAGAAAGACCAAGGCATCTAAGCAGAAATACACCACCCTCCAAGGCAGCGCAGCATTGTAGGAACAGTCCACAGGTGTTTTTCTTTTCAGCCATACATATCACCTCTTCTGCAGGTGGGTCTCCTAAGGACTGTACCCTTACCAGGGATTTTTCAAAATATTAATAATAATAGTGTAAAAATATACTCCAACCACCCCTTTTAAGGTTTCATTTCTTACTGAACTGCCAAACCTCCAAATCTCAAACCTCAGAGAAAGCAAATCTCACTATTTGCTCTGAATTCAGCCAATTTTAATCCTATTACTTTCTTTTAACTCTTGCTAGACTTATGCTGCCTTGTAAAGACTCTGCTAAAGACCAATATGGTCATTTACTCCCTTCGTCCTTCTTTCCAACCACCCTGCTCTGTCATCCAACCTGGCACCAATTACATAAATCTTTCCATTTTTAACTCTCCCTTGCAGCCTGATATTTTTCTTAGATGTGATTCTGATATCTGGTAGCGGTAATCTGTTCATTCTCTCCTGCATATGATTTGGGAAATCATTCCAAAATTTTCTCAGATGAGCAGAATCTGGATTTTCTAAAGATTCCTATCTTTGTTGGAAATTAATGTGGATGATTTACCATATGATTGTGAGTGCTAGCTAAGTATAAATAGTATAAGTATAAATATAAATATGTGCTTGGTACTCTACTGTTAAATACTAGGAGCTTGCTGCCATCTGTGTCCTATTTGGAGCCTTAGCATCTTTTGATCCCAAAAGAGGACTAAGCATTACCAAGTAGGTAAATGAGCATTACAAGATATGGAAAAAGGAGAGAAATGACAGTCATCCTGACAATGACAAAACAAAAAGTGACGTGAGAGAAATGTTGGTAATCATGATGTCCTTAAGCAAAAACATTAAACAGACAAGTAGGGTGTTTTATCAGGCTGTTATCTCAGATAAAGCATCAGCAGGATCTGAAAAGCTGGCTTGTGCATATGCTTTTTGGTTTCAATACATATGTTTTTAGACTGTACATTTTGTCATTCCTTGAAGCATCCATATTCTAAATGTAAACAATGACTAATGAGCTTACTCCAACGCTTTCCATAGTTATGAATTAAAGGTTTGGATCTCTGTGCAAAATTTGTTGTTCAAGTGCCTGAATATAATACCCTGGCTCAAACACAAATCAAGTACACCAGAGCCATAAACCAGGAAAGAACATTACCAAAGCCCAGGGCTCAAAAGTGAGTGAGCTCCTGGAGTGTAATGAGTTACTTACCGAGCATCAGTGGAGCCAGATGTTCTTGGCCTGTCTCATATTTGAGGAAAAATGTGTTCATTTAAATGCCAGCCAAAGAAGATTTAGGATAATGCATTTTTGCTGCATGTTTGTGAGAGTCTAGAAGTGTGCATGTGGTGGAACCCCCAGCCTCGACAAACACAGTGACTCTCCAACCAACAGTAACTTGATTACCCTCCCCACCCTGAACTGAACTGCAGCAGTTGCTTCAGATTAGAACTCAGTGAGAGGCACAGGGCTGCCAGAGAAGGTGTAAATTTAACTTCTTAACTTGCAAACAAGATCAAGTAAGAAACTGTGTTTTACTGAGGATTTCCTTTATGGAGTCCCAGTGTCAGCACTCCACTGAAGAAAAGCCTATTGTCTGTGAGGGAAAGCTGAGCATTTCCTAGTGCACAGTTAGTGAAAAATATTCTGTGCCTGGCTCATACTGAGCTGGTTAGTATTTTTGTGACACGTCAAGAGAGAGAGTCAAGGTTTTCTCTAAGTTCCCCAAATCATACAAACCAGCTGATGCACACCTCGTGGCCTGGTTCACATTCCCCATTAGCAGTCACTCTGCAGCACTGGCTGGGCAAGAAGTGAAGAAGGATGGCTGTAGTCCAAGACGGTCCCTGTATCTGGTTGTTCAAGGTCAGGGGGTTATTTGGGTGCTTGAAAAAAGCGCTTTGCTATATTTAACACATTGTGGGTCAGATCATGATAACATGATAAGAAAAGAAACAATCATGATGTAGGAAAAAATCACTCGTGATGTAGGATTGCCAAGTTAGACTTGGACTACCTAGGTCTAGTGGCCATTTCTAAGTCTCCAGAAACAGTGCTATGAAAGTTTTAGTAGGTATCTGCACGTATTTCCCTTAAAGCAACAACCAAAAAAGCATTAATAGCAAATCCCACACTCATATAGAAACCATGACATCTGCATGGCTCTGCAAAGTGCAGATAGCCCCTTTATTTAGACAGCATTGCCAGAAAATATGTAGGAATCCAAGGAGAAAAATAAAAAACATCTGAGAGCCACAAAACCCTTTGAAAAAATAGTGATTAAAGAAACTGCCAATGTGCATAGGCACCACAGGTCTATCTATAAGACCCTTACCTTTAACAGCCTTTGAAACACTTAGTTGAGTTGATGAAGCTTCTTCTAAAGGCCAGCCTCGATGGGAGGGAGCACTGTGGGTGAGAGCAGAGTAGCTCCTAGGACCAGATGATGTTGCATAGCCCTGAAAAGGTGGTCTGTGTAGTTACCGTGTTTTTCTTCGTTCCCTGGATGGTGGTACTTATAAAATATATATACATTTTGTTTTGTTTTGTTTTGTCTTTGTTGCATATGGAACACTTTCGGGATGTATGTAAATAGTGGTAAATCCAGCCCACGCTGTTACAACCCAGAATTACCATGGCTGTCTCCGTTTGTGGCCACTGGATGTCACTACTGATCCATTTCAGAGGACCAGCAGATTTTTATGAGAGCAAGACAAATACTCTCCAATTTGGAGAAAATGAAACATTATTTAACTTCTTCTTATTGTTTATAGGAGCTTGACAGATCATTTCCCTAAGTCAGCATAGCACGCCTGTCTCCTTGTCTGTAACTGTGAAGGAGCACATTCAGAGACTGTTTTCTTGTATTGCCAGGAAACTTCTTCTAATCAGGGAAGAGATCTTGAGATCCAGGGGAGAAACTGCAGCTTTTGGAGTACTGATGCCATGTTAAGGCCGCTGTGGAGCAGAAGCACCTCCATACAGCCTGGGCTTAAGAGCTGGGTGATGCCAGGAGGGAGGCAGGTGTGGGTGCTGGGACCATGCTCCATGCTTTCCTGGTGCTGAGGGCCAGCTCACTGCCACCCTCTTTCCCTGCTTCTTCTGTGAAAACAGTGCAGCTCTGCTTATTTTGGGGGGATAAAAGACTGATCCCATGAATAATAAATTTTAAAAACCAGTAGAGGCAAAGTACCTGCCAGGTCACTAAAGATGAGGTCTCTGTTGATCCACCCTACTGCATTGGACAGACATCAGGTGAGAGCTGTGCCTGCTTCTGAAGCCTTGTAGTGAGGGAGACAGCAGAGATGAGAGGACAAAAAAGTTCTTTCCTGTGATATCTTTGCTCTGCTCTTCCGGCATCCCCATAGACAAGAGGAGAGGCAATCAGATAGGAATGGATGAAATGGGACACTGGGGAGGGAAGAGAGAAGATGACATCAAGATTTGGATGAGAAAATAGAGTTTTATGGCAATGAAACACGAGTTAAGGAGACTGTGGAACAATCACATCAAAAACATCATGAAATCAGGAATTAGCCTTGCTTCCCTGGTACCTCAGGATTGATCATGTACATCTACACACTCAGTGTAGTGCTCTGGAGGGTCTGACACCATTGGTGGAGGGCTCTACTAAAGGCTCTGTGAGCCCACCCTGCACTGCCCGAGTCCCACCTCAGGCCAATGTTTCTCATCACTTCCCCAGAAAAGGCCCCATTTGCTATTCAGTATAACTTCACTAACTTTCATCATTCAAGCTGAACATTTCTGTTAGATTTTCTGCCTCGAGCTGAAAAACAAGGGAATAAAACTATTAATCTATTTCTAAGAAGGAAAATTGAAAGAGAAATCATATATACTCAGTAGAGAATTCAGGAGATTAATAATTGGACTCTTCCAAGATTTATTCCCTTTAGGCAGACAAGGGTCCCCAGGCCATTTAAAGACTAGGTGACAGCCTGGGAGGACGAGAAAGGAGAAGAGGACCAGGGTTCCCAAGTTCCATTATAGGCTTTTGAGGAGCACAGCATGGCCTTACATCCTCATCATCCAGCCCAGGAGCTTGGTCCAGCATGAATTACATCAGCTGGTTGCATTCCTTGCAGTGACATAACCTTACAAAGACAGTGGTGGCCAACACCCAGTTATCTAATGGAGCTGTGGATCTAACAGGGCTGAGCCAGGGCTCCCCCAGTCACCAGGCTCTGCAGCAGCTACCAGCCCACTGAGCTCACTGGAAACCTGAGAAACTCCTCAGATTTCTGCTGGGAGGCTCATTTTGATTTAATCAGTCTGGCATTTTGCCAGCATAAAAATTTCCTCCCTGAAATTTCCAAACCCATTTCAGTGAGAGCTAAAGGATAACCCAAGGAAGCCTTCTGCACTTCTCCTCTTTGCCTCCTATTTTCTTACATGCGGAGCCATATTAATGCCATGGGGAAATGGCATTATATGCAGAGTTGTATTAATGTCATGGGAAATGAAGGAAATACATGGAACAGCAGAGAAGGTGTACAGAGCCAATACTTCACTTAAGCAGCTGACTTTGTTCAGAAAAGGAAGTAGCAAGACCATGCACATGGGATCTGCTTTTTTCATCTGCTAGTGGAAAAGCAAGTGAAAAGCTAGTGGAAAATCCAGTCAAGTGTGCTCATTTTGTCATTGTGACTGGAATTTGGCTAGAGGGAGGAAGAAAAGAAAAAAAAATCAAGAAACACAATCAGAAGAAACAAAATGCCTTTTTTTTTTTTTGACAGTTTTGCTCCATCCTTTCTGACCCTGGATTTCTTTATGTATGCTGGGAGAGCCAAGCAGGCACCAAAGCTCAGTCAAGGCCTCTCAGTCCCAATACACTACAATACCTATAGGGTTAAAAGCTTTTTAATACTTGAGTAAACAAGGTGAATGGATATTTGGAATCAAAGCCAGTGACCTTTACATCATACCAGTATATCTTTTAATTCCATTGCAGTCCCATTGGTTTCAGTACAATTGCTCGCAGAGTAAGAATCTGCTCAGCCTAAGGGAGAGAACCTGATCCCTTGTTTTCAGCTGAAAATGTAAACTTTGGGACAAGACCATTTCCATTTTGCAGAGGCTCACTTTAGCTCTCTCACATTTGAGAGAAAGGTGACCATTCTGTAAAGCAACATATTCTAGGAAAGCCATTTACTAGTCCAAACCAGGAGACCGAAGATCAACTTTAAATCATCTTTTAGAATCACAGAATTGCTTAGGTTGGAAAAGACCTTTAAGATCACTGTGTGCAAACATTACCCAGCTCTGACAAAGCCACAACTGAACCCTGTCCCTAAGCACCACATCTATATGCCTTTTAAATATCTCCAGGGTTGGTGACTCAACCCCTTCCCTGGGCAGCCCATTCCAATGCTGCCAGCTTATCTTTCAGCACATGAGAACGGCCTGCTCCTGTGCCTTGAAGCTTTCCTTCTTGAAGGATGTCCAGCCTTCCTGGACTCCTTTGTCTTTCAGGACTGTCTTCCCAGAGACTCTGTCAACCTGACTCCTAAACAGGCCAGGAGACCGGGACAGCAGCTCTGCTGACCCCACTCCTTCCTGCTCTGAGAATCATAATCTCATCATTCTGTGATCGCTGTGTCCCAGACACCCTCCAACCAGCACATCTCCCACCAGTCCTCTGTTCAAAACAACAGGTCCAGCAGTCACCTTCCCTTGTTGGCTCCCTCATTAGCTGTGTCAGGGAGTTTTCTTCCACACACTCCTGACACCTAATTCCTGTGTGACCATTCTCAGGTGCTTCAGTAACCCTCGCATCTTGGCTGCTAGAGGGATCTCCATCCCTTCCTCCACTGAGACAGCAACTAAAGGACCTCACTGGCACACCGTCCCTCAAACTTTGGCATGCTGCCCCCAGGCTTGTCTCTAGCAAGCCTGGTTGTATCACTTCCCTGCTTCAAATCTAATTTAAAGCTGTCTCAATGAGCCCTGTTAACTCCTGTGCAAAGATCCTTTTCCCACTTTGAGACAGGTGTACCCCATCTGTTGCCCACCAGCTTGGTGTCAGTGTAAACCGACCCATGATCAAAAACCCCAAAATTCTGCTGATGACACAAGGTTTGGAGCCAGGTATCGATCTGCTGGCTCTTCCTGTTTCTTACCTCATCATTCCCTGCAACTTTAAGGATACAGGAGAACACTACTTGTGCTCCGCATCCTTTAACCAGTTGTCCCATGGCCCCAAAGCCTCTCTTGATTGCCCTTGGACTTCTGGTGCAATTTCATCACTTCCTACCTGAAAAATCAATAATAGATCGTAATCCAAGGCCTGTACCATGGAAGAAAGCTTTCTCTTCACATCTTTAACCCAGACCCTGGGAAGGCAGCAGACTTCCCTAAGAAGTGAGTCCATTTGGCATATTGGGCCTTCTGTTCCCTTCAGAAGGGAATTTCCTATGACACTGATGTATTTTCATCAGCATCATTTCGCAATCGTACTATGCGTCAGCCTAGAAAATATGAATTTTCTTCACAAGGAAGCAAAGAGGGAAGGACCTGGCCAGAGCTTTCTGAAGCACACTGGCAGGACCCTTCCTTCCCCACTCCATTGCCTGGCAGATGGCTCCCTGAATGCCTAAGCACCAGCTGCGTGCTTCTCCCTCCCTTCCTGGGAGTGTTGCTGTGTCCTGTGGAAACTCAAACACACATGATAGTATGTAAGGGCTTCTCACTAGCTCTCTTTATGAGCGTTATGAAAGACGTCAGATGATTATCTGAGGCCTTCCCACCAAACCCATAGCTTCAGGGGGATTCATGGAGGCTGGCAAAATAGGGAAATTCTGTGGCCAAAAGCTTTTGGAGGGACCAGTTTCTCCTCCCACTTGCAGAGACCATACTTAAATATTTGTGGTATCATAAATATGCTCTTTAGTGTGTGCATTAATAGGTCTCTGGAAGACATCTGGGTTTGGTGGCTCTGGACTCTTGGGCTTGTGCAAGGCAAGGTAAGAAATGTCCAGTGTGTGTGTGTGTGTGTGTGCTGGGGGAGGGTCTGCTGGGCTTGGTGCCATTATGTTTGACCCCATCCTGGTACTGAAGGAAGCTGCCACCATTGCAGCTGTGGGATTTTGTAAATAACAGCTTTTTACTAACCTGGATGACTATAGTTTAAATTTTACATATAGGAAGGGAAAGTTGCTACTATAGGGAGAAAACTTGGTAAAACAGACCTCTAGTGCCTTATAGGTTGCATACCCACTTATGCATGCATGAAATGGATATAAGATACTCTCAAATTTGATTATATAAACATATCTGATAATGCTCTGCTTACCCTCCATACAGTGATTTTATGCTAAAGAGTATCACTTACATAACGTGATGCTAAAGCCTTGATCTGAAGTCTTAATTCCCTTTTTCAGGCACATTAAAACTTCTCCTTGGGGAGGAGAACTTCTCTTGTCCCTCATACCCTTGCTCTCCCATGCTGTTTGTGGCTTCAGAAAAGTCTCTGCAGTCTACAAAGCTGAGGTCCTTCCGAGGAAAATCAAAGTTAAAGACATGCTGAAGGCTTTACCTGTAGCAGTTTGGTCTAACAGGACAGCAGTTCCTCAGGGGCAGAGGGATTGAGGTTGATTTTAATGACTTCCTTCATGTCAAAAGGAAAGTTTAAATAGATTTCTGTGCCCTGAATGTGAGACCAGTAAGAAGTGATTTCTGTTTAAGTAGGTGTTAGGAGGTAGGAAAGAGTGTTGTAATAACAACCTGTCCTGTAAGCTGAGGAAGTGAGATGTTGAATCTGTACCCAAACAAAGAGCAAACCTGAGTCACAAGAACACTTTGTATTTATAGGGCAGCTTTCACTAGAGAATTTCAGTGTTTTACCCACCTGGAAAGCTGGGGTAAGCACAGGGACTTACACTTAGTCCCCTTTTCCTTGGTGATCTCATGGTGCCAAACAGTTAAGGAACACAGAGCCAAGGACTGTTTCACTATGAGGAAGAGGGCAGAATTTGGCCCCTTATGCTTAACTTTCACATCGCTTTTCCCTCATAAAGTAAGCTTTCATTCCACTTTATAGATGGGTAACTGATGCACAGAGATCCCAGGGAGTTTGTCTAAAGTCACAAATTAAGGAAGTTAATGAAAAAGGACCCAAGAGTTTTGGCTTTGTGCTCTAACCCCAAGGAAAACTTAATTTGGCACTAGCAGCTGCTTGATCTTTGGGGTTTCTGCATGAACAGGGAGTAGTTTGGTTAATGAAATAATATCCCAGGCACATATGAAGAGCAATTACTTGCTCTCATATAAACTCTCATGTATTCATCTAGAAAAAATGTTCATGACTCAGTCATCTGGGATGGTTCAGGCTACTCACCCTCCAGCACGAGGCGTGGGCATTACAGTGGTGAAGTTAAAGAGGAAGACACGTGACCTCAATTACTCACAAGGAGTCAAATTATGATCTCAGATACAGTGGTATAAATCCAGAGTCATTCCCCCCCACCCTGTAGTAATTGACATCATACTGCAATTCTCTAACATATGGGAAATTAGAATGCAGTCTGCAATCCCAGTTTGTCTGCAGAGCTTTATTCAGAGAGACACTGTCCTCTCCTGCAATGGATGTTAATTGATGGAGGAAAATAAGGTTGGAAAATGTACAAGACTAAAAAATGTGCCAAGCGTCCCTGTAGCAAGAGCAACAAATTACTACCTAGTTTTAACAGTACACTTAATAATTATTTCACTTTTTTATCATCTCTATTTTTAATAAACAATGGGAATTAACTAATATACGGAAAGAGTTCATAGGGGCCTGTTCAGTTGATCTGTATCTTGATTTTTCTCTTTGTTTGCTCTGCATATCACAAATGATGAGGAAGGAGAAAGGTGAAGAAAACTATGAACTTACAAATTTACAGATGGAGTGTGGCAGCAAACACATATCTAGAATTAGGGACATTTCAAGTTCAGAGAAAAGATTGATTAATGTAACAACCACAATGAACTCTTCCAATGGGACATGGGAAATTGTATTAAACTATTTCCATCAGTGCAGAACAAAGGACTTAGATCTTGAAGAGCAGGGACACTGGATTCAGCACAGCAGGAGACCACATAGCAAAATATTTTAAATAGGCCCTCCATTTATCATTTCTGAGATTTTGATAATTGTAGTATTCTCAGCTTTATGGATTTAGTAATTTGGAACTGATAGAAGAGAACTTTGCCCCCTTGGGATTATGAAAAACCCTGCAAGAAATGTACAGGGAAAGGATTCAGTTTGAAGCATTATAGGCACTTAACAAATTTCCAGCACATCAGGCACCCCAGAGGTTTAACAAATATATATGCTTTTAACATTTTCTAAGCCCACAGAAGCAGTTCAAACATAGGTTAAATTACGTTATTGGCCAATCATACCAGCAGCATACTGAGGGCCACCCAGGGCATCTTCCTTAAAAACTCTGTGTGTGCAGGAGGACTGATGAGCTGCCCCCATAGAGCATCCTGCCTGCTCCTGGCACTGGGAGAAACACAGCATACAGCTATAGTGCATATAGCAGTACTTTATGGGCACATACAGCAATTTCTGGCTTGTCACCCAGTTCAGATTCCTTCCCGAAAAGTCTTGGCACACACACCTTGTTGATATAATTCTTAGTATGAAGAAGACATGAATGTGCACCACTAAAGCTACAGGTCTTGTGGACTTAGGAAAGTGATACCTGTACTACATGCATGAATGCAAAGCGGGTATATTTACATATGCATAAAATGTAGATTTTTTTTTTAATATGTGACAGCATATGTGTAATGGAGTATAAAACAGAGTCCAGGGGCATCATTAGGAGACACTTGAGTGAAGGTGACGAGGAAACTGTTTGCACTGGCACAGCTGAAATACTGCAGCCTTCTGTCTCTTTGCAGAGAGAGGCATTGTAACAACTTGAAATGTTTTTGTTACAGATCCAAGAATAGTAAGCCTTTTCCAGCATCAAGTTCAGTTGAAATGACAGTTTGCAGTCACTTGCTGTGTGTAATTAACAAGTCTCCATATCTACATCAGTCAAGACTCCTGCTGTGGAACTTCCACGTATCTGGTAACTCTGGCAGAGAAGTGGCACCCAAATAGCACCCAGCCCAGTGTAGCTGAGTGTGGCCAGCTGCTCTGTGGTGTTTCAGAATCACAACTGGGTCCTGGTCTGGTTTGGGCACTCTGTATATGCAAAGGTCTAGACTGAAAAAAACTAAGTAAACTAAGTACCTTAGCTAAGCATCCTTTATTACTAAAGTAATGAGTGGTTCTGAAGCCATGCAGTTTTATATAATTTCAATTCAGGGGTGTTTTTTTTACTGAAATAGTGCACCAGCCCATCCCTGCACATCTGCAGTGTGTCTGGTATTATCAGCAGAGAAGGTGTTGTACAGCAGAACAGCATACACCAACCTCCCACAGTGAGCTCATCTTACCTCTGGTGAGGCAGCTCTGCTTTTCTGATTGAGAGACAGCTACAGCAGCTGCCCCTCAAAGTTGTGCCCTTCTCCTGGCCTGGTACACCAGTGGGAAGTGATCACTGGTCCTTTGGCTAACCATCAGCATCCAGATCTCTGATCCAGGGAGAGGCAGCAGGATGCAGGGCACATTTATGGGGTGAATGTGAATGTCAGGAGAAATATCTAAAGGACCCTGAGAAATTAAAAAGTACCTTAACAATACTAAGGGTGTGGTGAGAGTTGTGGCTTGGCAGCTGGGAGGCAGTCAGGCAATATAGGACCAGTCTTCACAAACAGGGGATGTTCTGCTCCTTGAGAAGCTTTAAAGAAAGGGGTTCTAGCTAGTGTTCCATGAAAAAGCAGCATTGTCTCCAGAGGTGACATACCTCCCTTACTTTTGCTTAGGGACCTTGAGCCTCCTTTTCATACACACTGTCCCTTACAGGCTCCAGTGGGAGCACAAGGCCATTTTCCAGCAGCACCATCCCACACCCTGGTCAGGACAAGTGTGCAAGGCTATATTCTGAGAACATTAAATCCCTAAAATTGCACAAAGATCACTTTGCAGCCCCATTTTCAAAGGCCTTGATACTGATCTAACTCCCCTCATCTGAAAGCTGACTGAAACGCTTTGGTGAGGGTTGTAGGGCTGCGGCAGAGCACTTTGAACTGCATTTTCCTCATTCTTGAGGAATAGAGAAATGTTTAATTGGGTATTTATTTAATGTGCCAGAGCCAACAGGTGTAGGTAATTTGGAACTGCTGAGGACAAATCACCACGTGCAATGTTAAGACAGTTACTCCAGGGAGGAGAGAGGGAGGGGGAATTGCCGTATATTACCATAACTATCTCCTCACACATCCTCCCTCTTCTTCACATAATATCCCAGTCCTGTGGGCCCCTGCCAGCAAAATAAAACAATGATCCCAGCCCTGTGGGCCTGTTATTATTGATTTATAAAATACTTACAGCTAGTTGTGCTAAATGTGTCCTTCCATTGCGAGAAAGAATTACTGGGCACACAGTGGTGTAAGGCAGCAGTGTTATTATTATGCTATACGAGTTACATATAAAGGCATCTTCAAAATGCCTTTTTTTTTAGGCATTTTGACCACTTTATGGAAACCCATCTGGAAATAAATGCAGCTGGCCTAATGTATGTAATGAATTTAATGTGCTGTTCTTCCATATTAAGGATAAATCTAATAGGATGATTGAGTGGGGCCAAACTTCTTCAGGAAATTCCTTTATAATACATGATTGAATTATTGTTTTTCTATTAGGGCAGCCAAAACATTCAGTGTCCTTGACAATACAGGATGTATGCTGTAACTTTTCTGCCACTAAGCTAGGCATACTGTATCTGGACATATGCCCAGCTTTTTGAGTATTTCCAGTTGAATGATTTATTTATTTTCCAAAGAAAGACTACATAAGTTATACAGAACTCAGCAAATTACTTTTCAGGTCAGAAGACAGAACTAGGTGCCTGGCTGCCAAATTAATGAAATCTAAGGAATCCAGAGGTGTTTACAGCAAAGCTGAGATTTTCCTGATGGATACCTAAAGGTTATTTATGCTCATGAAACTACTAAACCTTGTCTCAGTAGAAATTGGGCACCTCCCTTTGCAGATCTCCATTTCAAGTCTATATTCAAGCTGCCAAGTATCCTGATTTTCAAAAATGTTGGCCTCCCAGCTGCAACCACGTAAGCTAAGAGAAGCTGCTGAATGAAGCACATGTGAAAATTGGATTATTTATTTATAAGCCTAAACATGATCCTAGGAGCCTAACTTTAAATGTCTTTTAAAACCTAGGACCAGATTCAATGATTTTAGGGAGTTTTTCCAACCCAAATAATTCTATGATTCTATAATTTAATGTGTGTGTTGCCTTTTTTTTCTGGAAAGACTTTGTGTGTTTGAGACACCCACCTGCACTCTCAGGGGTTGCAAACATAAAATGTGTATTGTTATTAGGGCACATTATGAGAATATGCTAGTGACTCTGAATTATCCTGAAAACCCATACATACGTATATACAAGAGCAGACAGGGAGGAGAACTCTGTATTTTTCAAACTATTGCCTGGGAAAAGGTGGTGTATATTAATGTAGCCTCCTAACCTTTTCTATAAGTCCTCATTGCTCATTTCCTGTAGCAGTGAAGCTTCTTCCCTTCTGTCTTCTTAATAGGGGAGGGCAATTATTTTTCTCCTGTGAGTAAAACATTTGCCCCCCCTTGCCCCCCCCCCCAGATAGTCTCAGGTCAGGTTAGTCATATAATTGCAGTTGGAAACTATTTTTGGCCTAGGTTTACAACTCTGTAGAGGATATCCAGATACTTCACCAAATATTTAAGGCACTCAGCCAGGGTGTGGGAGATGGAGGTTCAAATCTCTCTGGAGAAGTGGATTTGAATCCTGCCCCAGGGAGGTAACTATCATCAGCATCTTCCTGTACAGGGAATGATGAGTGAGAGAAAATGATTCAAGCAATCCAAGGTTTGACCAGCTACTTGTCTCACTTATGTGGCTTTCCACAGTTTCTGGGCTACAGAAAAGGTGGGATGTGGTACAAAACCAATCAGGAGGCTTGGTTCGACCTCCCATGCAAAACCAGACCACTACCTGGTGGTCAGCTACATTCAACTATCACCCATTTCAGCCATACAGATATGAGGTTGGGCTCACTTCTGCCCCTACCTCTCTCCCAGAGAAACCAGTGTTTGATTGCTGTGCTTGATTGCCTATTAATCCTCCTTAAACTGGAACTCAGAGGTTATCTGCCACTGAGCCAGGATCCTTACTCATCTTGGCAGAGATTATGTTCTGACCTCTGGGACATCAAGTAAAATCAAGAAGGGAAGTAATATTTATTAGCCTTATTAGTAACACAGAGGGAAAGACACCCCCAAGTGGGTAAAACTGGAGTGATTCAGTACCTTCTCTGTGCACTGAAAGTGCTTGACCTCTCCTGGTGATATTTCACTACATGTGTCCCACAGCCTTGCTCCTCAAGTTTATCTTGAGTCAAACAGCTCACCAGGTTAACCCATAGTTTTTGTGCAGGATTCCTAAGTTAGCTGAGTGTTTATCATCCTTGAGGAATCTTGCCTGCAGAGGTTTGGATTAATTTTTTTCATACACACATAAACAGATTCAAGATGTTGTTGTTCAGCCAGAAGATAAAGGTTTCTCCTGCTATCTCAGTTCTTCATCAGAAAAACAGTCAGTCCCAATGTGCCAAGATTCTCCCAAAGGCATAATTGTTGTCATCTGCATTTACTAATGCAGACTTATAGGCATCCTAAAAAACAAGGACAGTGTCCTTTCCTGGCATGAACTCTGAAGTTTGGATAGTCCAAGGCTTGAACTGCTTCTAAAGTGTAGCTAGACCCAGGACAGCTCTCAGATAAGACAAGGAGATCCCATTTGCCTTGCAGAAGTAATGCTGGTCAGCTTCAATCAGTGGCCCAGCCTGTCAAAACCAGAAATATTAAACCCATGATTTCAGTTTGGACAAATACAGAGGATGACCTAAACCTTCTTGGTTCACTCAGGAGTCTTCCCTTTTCCTCCTAAGTTGCCAAATCTCGTTGTCAGGGACTGCTCAGCTGCTGATGTGGTTTTGCACTGTTAGTGCCACGTGTGTGGGTGCTAAAGAGAGTCATTATCATTAGGGAATCTGTATTTGCTGTAAAAAAGCACTACAATATCATTGAAACCTCATCAGAGGATCGAGCCACATGCATCCACACAGAGGTTCCTGGGATGCTCCAGCCCTGCTTCTCCTTTCCTCTGAGGCAGAGGGCAGGCTGTGTGCCTATCAGGAACCCAGCCTAACTAAAGTCTCTAAGTGATTTCACTGATCTTAAATGAAGAAAAGATTATTTGGCCTAGGAGTCAAAAAAGTGAAAAATGTCTACTATTCCACCCTTTCTTGCCAAACCCCAAATATTTAAATTGAATGCAACTGGACAAAAAGAACCCCACCAAAACTGAGTATTTTGATTTTAGGGGATTTCAGCCTCCTTACTGAGAAATCAGATTGCAGAAAGTGGAAAGGAAAGTACATTTTAGAAAATCCTTGATCTCAATGCTACAGCCTTGCCCTTATGTCAGTGCCCCAACAGGACATGAGGTCATCATCTGAGGATGGAGGGCTCTTCTGAGCAGTTATTTTTCAATTTTTTGTGGGAGAAGGAGGTGACTGTCTATACAATCTACTACAGCCTGCCTATACTGTCTCATTTACAGTCTAATCATCAGCACAGCTGTATTTCAGGCTGACAACATGTGCACCCAGGTTAAGGATCTCTGCTCTTTTCTCCCCTTTTATTTTTCCTTCTAATTTGCATGCAAGCGTATCCACATTTCAGATATACCCAATTATATCAGGTTTTGAACGTTCCCCCATCATTTGCTATCACAGAGAATTGTGCCAACTAGAATTCTGAAAGCCCAGAGCTTGTCAAAGCACTCCTCTGCACCATGTCTTACTGACATGTTTTCATGTTAACAAAATAAAATGCCAGGATTTGGGATTCTTTCTAGCACCTGAACAGCCTTCAAGAGCAGTCTGGGGAAGGAGCTTGTTCACTGATTGCTATAGCTCGTCAATGTTAGAAAATGTCATTATTAATATATTTGCTTTATTAGGCAGAATAATATGAATTCTCCCCTCATAAATTTTTGCAGTAACTCCTCCCTACACAGGGCTCCAGCTGACGAGAATTGTAGGTCTAATTATTGGAACATGTGCTTTAATGTGTTTTAATGTCATGTTTTCCTTTAATTGTATTATATTGTAAGCCTGCTCTAGAAATAACACTATTAAAGTTCCCTTTCAAAACAAAGATCAATCAAAGAGACAAGCAATTATTTCATTATCCTTAAGAAGCTCATAACATAATGAAAGGAATGTTAAAAATAAACTAAATGGGTGTATTTGATTGAAAGAATAGATCAATCCTAGTGACTTTTCTCAGACAGTAAAAAATTATCCAGGATTATGTTTTCACAGCTTTGAGAGTATTATGGATTCTCTGTTTCTAATAATTAAATAGGAAAGCCTTTCTCCAATAATGAACTAGAAATGAAATTAGCAACAGTTGTATCTGAGGAGAAGCAAACACTCAGAAAGAAAAGCCAAAACTGGAGTTCTGAGAGCAGGTGGGATTGGAATATGCTTGGGTTGACTGTCTTCTGCAGCCTGGCTTGGAGGAGACTCCACATGGGACGCCAGGCCCTGGGCAGCCTCAGCCCTGGGGCTCAATGGCAGGTGGGGATGGCCCCATTTTGATTTTTTTCTCCCAACTTTTTTTAATACTGGAGCCTTTCAGAAGTTCAGATGCTGAGGGAAGAAGTAGTGTAGAAGGACATCAGAGAAGAATTTTTTGTAACAGAAATACTTTCCCAAGAAACTGGAGAGGAGAAAGCTAGGCAGGTAGAATATGGATCAGGGAAGGAGGCTGTGTCTCCTCTCAGTCTTCTATCAAAATCTGACTTCTCTGCTTGCAGGAGGTGATGGTAGCTTTCCTGACGTCCTGGAAGATACCTCATATATAGCAGTGGTGCCAGATGGACTCTGCAGCAAAGGAGACAAAGCCTGAAAGAGCCAGAAAGAGCAAACTTCTCACTTCACAAACAGAGCAAAATGCCTGCCTTCCTCAGTGGAAGAAGAGGGATCTCCTCTCAGCCCCTGCACCATCGGGCAGACCAGGTGAGCATCACTGCCCTACCCCTGTGCTCCCCACCCAACAAGCTTTGCACTGGGGCACTCTGAACAAGCTGTGCTGGAAACAGCTCTTTGAGCACCAGCTTTGTCTATCTAGCCATTTTTTACCAACATAACTCCTCCAAATGGATGTGTTTTTTCTCCTTGCAGCAGAACTGGGCTGGTAATGCCTTCCTGCCCTTGGTTGGACCTGAGCTTGAAGTTGGAAATAGCCCAACCAATACTTCTTACCCTGAAAATAGTAAATGAATTCCAGTATTTCCAGGGATATCTCTTTATGCATAACTAAATATGCTATGCACAGAGATAAATTCCAGAATAAATTACTCTGTAGGTTGCATATGTTTAGATGTCTCTTCAAAGTTGGTCAGATATGTATTAGCTCCTGTTGTTCCCATTTCCCTGAGCAAGGTGAAGAGTGAGAGCAGCTGAATGTGCCCATGACACCAGGTGAACAGACAGCAAACTGGGTTTGAGGGCTTTGTTTTGCACGCAGACAGCAATGAGAAGGGTTTCAACATGACTAAACTGGGCCCTGACTTCCAGAAAGAAAATCCCTCTTGGCGTCACTGCATCCCAGCATGGCACCATTGTTGGTTTAACCAGTTTCTCAGTCTACATAACCAGTTCATCCTGCTTGAGGTGTGTGCATCAGTATCCATTAAAGTGGACTCTTGTGTCTTCTGTTTGCTGAAGAAAACTCTCTGCCTGACCCTTTGCACCTTTTCTTTACTGTTCCTTTCACTCAGGGTGGGGCTTGCTGTGGCAATTTCCTTCACATGTTAAAACCATTGTTTTTCTAACACAAAACAGTATACATTTTCATAAGCTTAGTATGAAAGATATATTTCTAAGTCATGTTTCTTGCCAGAGGAGTAGTGAACACTAAATGTTGGCTGTAGACAGTGGTAGACTTGGGATTTGGTAGTTAACCAGTAAAAATATTAAAACAGGCAAAGTCTGTCATCATGTAAGAGACAGCTTTCAACTTTACTAAATGTCTTCCTACTTACAAAGTTAATGGAAACCAGTCACAATGATAAAATCTGTGACTGTCTTAAATAGAAAGAATTCTTGGTTCCTTGTGGTAGAAAGAAGACTGGAATTTAAATTCTTGGGCTTTCCCTCCTCATTTTTAATTCCTTTCATTTGATTAAAAGAAAGTTTTTTAAATGAACAGTCCAATGCAGGATGAAAGAGAAACATACATCTTAGCAAGATAAAACCCCAACCCTTTAAAAAAATACCCAAACCTTGCAATTACAAGAAATCCAACAGCCCCAAAACATGTGGACCCAGTGTAGAAAGAGAAGGTAAACAAAACCTTGGGCAAAAATGGGCAAATGCAGGAATGTTACTGGAGAATGCCTGATAAAAACATGACAGGAGAAACCACCATGCAAACCACTTTCAACTCAGGAAAAAGAATAGCAACAAGGCAGAGATGGGAGTTACAGATAACAACGTGTGGAAAATTTCTGCCAGAAATTAAGGAGAAAAATAAGAGTAATATTCACATGAAGAAATCTAAGATGTCCAGATGTGCTGAAATGCCAACAGAGAAAGAGAAAACCATGAAGGAGAGAAGCTGTGAGAACATACTGAAAAGTTGTGATGTCTCTGGAGAGTCTCACCAGTTAGTGAGCATTACCAAAGGGGGAAAAACACACTAGATCTTCTGCCTCACCTCAAACATCTCTGAAGAAGGAGACTGGACATGATGCTGCTGTTGCAGCCTTGCTCCAGGTCAGCTCTGTCAGAAAACCTCAGCTCTGCTCTCACCTGATGAGAGCCCATCCTCTGAGCTATTTCAGCCTGGTGCAGCACACTGCAGGCTCAGTGCCCTGCTGGGGCTCTGAGACAACAGCAATGGCCCAAATCACAAATACCAGAGTATAGTCTAAACCTCACAGCAACAAAACTGTATGAACTGACTCTTGTTAGCCCAGAAATGATAACATTGGCCATTGCAAGGAAGCCAAAATGCGGTCAGCTGGTGTTAAGTGCAGATTTTTGTCTGCCCTCTGGAATACTCTGAAAGAGTGATGAAAGGGGAAGTAATATTTTCTACCCTATGAAAACTTCTATTGTAAAAATGATCTGATCTGGTCTGTGCTAGAATGAAGCCATGACTCCCTGATGTTTTACATTAACAATGGGAGAAAGACTCTCATCACAACACATACTAGCCCAGTGACCTTGACACCTGCCTGTTAAGACATACTGTTGAGGTCCACTCTCCCATACCCCAAGTGGGTCTCAATTTGTTATATTGGAGATTTTTTATAATGGAACTTGAAGCATCCTGACCCTAACCCAAATCTCTGGCAAAACAGATTGGAATTAATCTCTGTGAGCTTTGGCAGTGTAGTTTAACAACAAGATGATCAGCTACGTGCCTTCTTTCATTCATGGAGAAATGCAGTCTCCAGTGAGTGAGACTATGAGAAACCAGGGAATGATTCATGCCACCCTGAAGCAGGCACTACAATAGGTGAGCCAATATGTGTGGTTACTTCTTTCTTGCTCCATGGACCAGAACAGCAATTTAAGGATTTGCTTAGTTAAAATACTCAGCTTACACCTCTCATACTCAATTAGAAGAATCCACTCAGAGGACTTTGACATGTTTAGATCAGACCCTACAAGGGCATGTGCATTTGGAGGTAGAATTTGCTGGGAAAAAAAGTCAGTTAAGCCCTTTTATTTGGAGGAATGTCTGTATGGATGCTTCTCCAAATTAAACACATTTTTTGTTGTTCAGGGATAGGGGGACCGTGTTGGCTCTAGCAGCAGCTGGGGCAGATTTCTCAGTTCAGGCTAGAATTGTTACAAAAATGAGGAAAAGACCCCAACAAGAAGAACTGAAAGCTCCTGCATCCATAAATGTTTATATTGGAAGGACCAGACCTTCATTTGGGAGGGCAAAACAACTTCTAAAAGCCAATTACACAAACCTGTCAAAATGGCATTCACTACATCTGAGACTTCTTTGTCTCTTCTCTTCCTCATGCTCTCCTCTATTGAATTGATCAGTATCTTAGCAATGTTAACATTTAGTTGTTAAAATATGCTGGTTACCTGGGCTAAAGCTTCTATTTGACTTTAAAAAGTATCTCAGGAGAGGGTCAAGTGTAGCTGGCACCCATTTATGCTGCAACATAGCTCTTAAATGATTCTTCTTGAATGTTTAAACTTAGTAATTCCAGTCAATTTTGAGAAATATTGATGGTTTTACTAGTTTTTAGTAGTAATGGACAGTACATAATTACTGAAAATGTAATATTTTTGCACCTGGGCTCTTTTATGATAGTGTTACTCCTGTGCAAAATTAAATGTCAGTAGAAGAAGAGTGGTTCTAAAATGTAATTTTAAATAAATGCGTTATTACGCTGAGGAGGTAATATGGCGATTTAATATGGTGACTAGTCACACCTGAATAACTAAAGAGTTTGTTTTTACAGGGAAGCACTAAGTTTACTAAAGTCAAGGAAAAGTATTTTATTACAAATAGATTATCTTAGTGCTTTCACTAAGTTTGGTGCAAAATTTCAAGAAGGAACTGGGATTTGACAAAAGTGTAGCTGGGGAAAAATGAAAAAAAAAAGCAAAGGAAAAACAAGTTAAAAGTTGTCAAAGTAAGGTCACTAAATATGAAATGCTATGGAAGAGAGCAACCAAGAACATCCCTCCACAGCTGTGGGTCTGTGCTCTGCACTGAGACCCCACAGGGTCCCACAGCCCAGCCAACAGCAGGATCAGGACACCCCATAGATCTTTGGGGTGAGATGGGCAATTGCTCAGGGCTGGAACATCTCCCTCTCTGCCACTGCCAATCAAACTCCTGCTGCAAAAGGCTGATCTCCACCCACTCTAATTTATGGGGCTGGAGAATTTGGGGTAACTCATTTTTTAATTCTGTCTGACCAATTCACACCAGGTGCTGAATGAATGCAAAAGAACATTGTATTTTTTTCACCTAGAAATTTCTGGAAGGGACCTAATTTATTGACTGCATAAATTCAAAAAATCTATTTAATGTCTACGTGGTTATTTGGAGTTCAGGGCTCTGCAGTGCTGAAGGTTGTTCTTATTCTGACTGGTAAAGGGCCTGTTTGACTTGTGGGTCTTCTTAGAGCCAGAGGGCAGGTCTGTCCACAGAAATGTCCACTGTGTCCACCTGCAGGAAGGAGAGAGTTGTAAGAGGCTACACCTTTAGTGAGGGCTAGAGGATGCTTGACTGCTTTTTTGAAAACAGACCCAAATGTGTGTCATTTATGTAATCCTGGATTACATAAATTTTTCCTTTTTTCTCCTATTTCAGCAGCACAAAAGCTGTGCAGGACATATTGGGGAACCTCAGTCCAATAACAGCAGAAAGATTCTGAATGTCTTTCACAGCTAAAGAGTGTGTGCCTTCATCCTACAGAATATTTTTCTGCTTTCTCCTGAAATGGCCTCTGTAATTTTTTGTAACTTCCTTATTTTCTGTCAGTGCAGTTTCCCTTCTTTGCTGATTTCTTGCATCAGACTATTCATTAGATAGGAGGATGTAAAAGAGAATTAAAAAATGAAGAAAAAATAAGGGTCTGTTCCCAAAGCCAGTGAAAACAATGGGAGTCAAAGAAACTGGCACTGACAAAAGATTTTATTTCTCTCAGGAGAGTAAGAATGATCCTAGCCAAAAGTTTATGAAACAAAGATTCCAGTAATAATTCCAACACAGCAAAACATAAATTGACATCACATTTAGGTTCTTTCTTCCTTGCTAACAGTGGCACACACCTCAGATTATATTTGATGAGTACAGTAACAGTCCTCATTATTGTATTAACTGCATACAGCATGGTCTTTAATCTTCCTATGGGATTTTAGGCTGACTACTGTACATATCGTTTCTGACTGCTGAAAGCAGTTTAGTAACCCCTAAAAAAGATACAATCTCTTTTTTTTTCCCCCCCTAGCTTTGGAAATTACAAACAGAAGAGCCTGTGATGTAGAGACACACACAGAAGCAAATGATCTGAGAGAGGAGACTTTAATAAGCTAAATAGGTTCAGCCTAATGTAGATTCATGTCTTCATTAATTAAGTGGATGATTTTCAGAAAAGTGCTCCTCTCTTTCTCTGGTGTAGGCAAAATGCAGCTAAACTCACCCCCTGCTGATTTGCTATGGGTAAAATCATCCAGAAATCACTTAATCTGAAAGCAAAAATCCTCTTAGGTATTTTCCCAAATACTTCCTTGAATAGGCTAAGCACAGGCAATCGTATATGGAAGATCATGGTTTAGCTGAAGATTTTCCTAGAGCACAGTCCCTGCATTGCTTCTCTTCCCCTCATCTGCAAACCATGGCTTTGGGAAGGAGCACTGGCTGCCTGTGCCCCAAGTAACTTACAGCTGGAATTCAGATTCAATAAATTCAGTTAGAGGAAATCTCATGAGAGGGAGCTGTCACATGGGGTCACATAAATGGAAAAGCAGCACTCAGAAAGCAGGCATGTCTCGGGATATTGGTGCCAAAGCACTGCTCATGAGGAGCTGACTGGATGGCAAGAACATCCCTGTTTCCATCCCATCTCAGTGCTCATTCATCAATAGAGAGCCACCACGTGCCAGCTTCTCCTGTGGCATCTGGAATAAGACAGGCAGGGAGGGAACAAGGGTTCCAGCCTGACACGTCACCCCAGCATCCTGCACACAGTGAGGATGCACTGGAACTGCAGGAGGGGATTCAGAGTTGTATAAAGCTCTTAGGTTTAAAAAAAACCCAAAACATAATTTAATATGGCAATAATCATAGAATAATCCACGTCAGCTAAGGGAAATGTAATGCAAAATAACAGTTTGCTCAGCTGTTTCTATCTTTTTTGAAACTACTGAAATTTGAGGAAATAGCTGCCTGTCCAATGTGTTAGCTTTAGGGTGGCTGTTGGTTTTGTCCAGGGGTTGTGGTCAGGAAGGTTTGCAAGTGCTGTACCATAGGACTGAAGGGAATTCTCTAGACAGGGTACTTCATCCTCCTTGTTGCAGTTTGAGCACAGAAGATACACTAAACCACATGAATTCACTGGTCTCTGTATCTCGGTGCTCATCTCAGTATACAAACTCTGTTGCCTAACACCACCCTAACTCTTTCTTTTGGGAAGCCTGGTTTCGGAAATGGATTTCAACTTCCCAAATACCAAATATTGGTCTTGCTATTAAGCACTCCTTTTTATCCTGTTATTTTTTTTGTCATTTCTTTAATTTTCTCCCAAGGTCTTTTAAAAGATCTCCTGATTACAAGGCATCACACTTCAATATTGATTATCCATACAGCTTATAACCTATATTACTCTTTTGTTTTTTTGGTTTTAATAGGATGCTGGACCCCTGCATTTGTAGGCTCACTAAATGCCTAGAACTTTTTATTTGATTGTTATGATTTTTCTTTCTGATTTCTTATTTGCTGAAAATGACCAAAAATCATTTAACTGTAGTACTTGTCTGCAGCTAGATAAAGATATTTTTCTGTGCAACACATATGCCTATGATGGTCTTTGCTACATGACAATAAGGCAAAGATCTTTGGTGGGATCTGATATGGTAATCTGCATGAGCTGATTTATTTTTTTGTCTCATTTGATCAGGTTAAAGACTTTTTAGCCTTTGGTTGCTCATTTGCCTCTGGAAGATCTGCATCTGTTGGCAGCAAAGTTGGTGCCATGGACAGACTAGTGAATTAGTATTGGGCTTCATCAGTGAAAGATGAGACTTTCTTTCTCCTCTCACAGTCTGTAAGTAATGTTGCTGGTCCAAATCCATTAAAGTTTTTGCTACCATCCTCCAGCAACGTGACAAAACAAAAACAGGTTTTCATAATCAAAGAAATGTCTCTGTCCTTATACACGGTAAAGCAGGAGTGAAAAATGAAACATATTTATGATTCCCCAGCAATCAACATGCCTGTAGCCTGAAAAAAAGGCATCAATATACACAGAGATAGTTGACATGCCATTTTAACTGCATATTTGAGTTGAAAAACAGCTTTGAGAACTCACAGAAAACCGTCCCAAAGTGAGGCATATAGAGCATGTGTTCACACTGCTGCAGAAAGGCTGCCTAATGGTTTCCTCCAGACACCCAACCTTAAAATATCTTAGACCTTATTGTGCTAGTGCTGATTATAGTTTTTACTGCAGTTAAGCCTAAAAGCCCAGGTCCACAACTGTGCTGTGAAAGGCACAAACAGAGCAAAGCCAGGGTGTCCCCCAGACACTGCAGTCTCTAGGTGAAACCTCGTCTATCACCTGCTCTTTGGTTTAGCTGCTGGTTTGTGTTTTCTCCAGCCTAAATTTTCAGTGTGCAACCTCTCTGAGGTAAGAATGACATGTTGATAACAGGTGGGGATGGGGTTGTTCAATTAGTAAACAACAATACACTGAGCAGATCTTTAAATGTGCCTGTTTGTTTTGTGTTTGGGGGGTTTATTTGAGAGGGATGGGGGGAAATGGACTCCAATAGCTTTTAGAATATTTACACTGAGCTGGGTTTTTTTGGAATCCACACAAATACAAGCCATAATCACCAATAAATTTTATATTCTGCGCTGTTGTGTAATTCCATTGTAATTCTCTGGAATTCTATTGAAATTCTATTTGGAGATGCCTCTGTCCTTTGCTGGATCTGGCCGAGGAATTGAATGTGGGCTAGTGAGAAGCCTTAATATGGTGGTGGAACATGTCCCTCCACACTATTGTGATTCCAGGCAGCCAGCTTCTTTTCCAATGTCTTTCTCAAAGGCTGGGGCACTGAATGAATCAACACAAGCTGGGCATTAGAAGCCAATACACATTCTGTTATCTGACTTGTGAAATTTTAATAGAACCAAAGAATCATCAGGGTTGGAAGGGACAAGAGCATCCAGCCCAACTGTCCACCCAGCACTGCCACTGTAACCCCTAAACCACATTACCCAGTGCCAGACCCAAATGTCCCTTGAACACAGATGTTTTCTCATGCTTCATTCTGCCACTGTTTATTTTTAAAGAAAATTACCTTTTACCTTTGTTCCTTCCAGCCCCTCACAGCCTGTATTGTCATCTACAACATTTTGCTAGCCTTGCCCTGCAAGAAAGCTTCTTCAGTGGACATCTTCTCTTTGAAAGTATAATTAGTGAACTGTGATAAAGGCACATCTCCTTCCCTGGACAAGCCTGGATGGCTTCACTGTGCCAATGATGCTCAGCTAACACCCTTGCAACTCTGCCTACCTCCACAAAGTCTTCCCTGGCCCCTGGAGCTGCTGGTTATGAGGAGAAGGAGGTTGACTCTCACCTGCCAGTGAAGGTGTTCCTTCTGTTCCCACCACCCTGCTTTCATCTTACCTACTCCCTGAGCAAGAGTGGGAACCCCATCACATGGGCTAAGGACAGCAGCACCACACTTTTCTCAGCGCAGCTCAGGCAGGTGGGCACTGCAGTGAAGTACAGCCCTTTAAAAACGTGACACAGGTGCGTCTTAACCAAGTACCTGAAAAATCAAAGCATGCGAAAACCCTCTACTAACTCTAACCTGAGGCTAGTGATTGCTTTTGTTGCTCACTGTGAACTGGAAGGCACATTAGTCTCTTTGGATGACCTCGTGCATGAAACCCCATCCCCACTTGTGGCATAGCCATCCCCACCTCCTGAGCTCTCCCCTGCCTCATTCATGTGGCGAACTTCAGCCTAAGTTGCTCTCTCCAGATCTTTGCTGCCTGATTCTGCCCCTGCCCACCCTGCCTTTTACTGAAACTGCCTGTGAGTTGTTCAAACCCACAAAAGTCTGCTTCATTTCTTCGCTCAACTCTGTCATGATCAATTGTTTCAGCCGCTTTGAGTTTTCTGCATAACGTGTGCCAGTTTTATTTCCAAGAATGCAACATCACCAACATTTTTCAATTATTCAGATAGGTTTTAGCCTGTCATCGTCTCCATCTCACTGGAAGGAATTATGCACTCTTGCCCTACCTCTGGTCTCACTGACACTAATGTGATGACATTGACTCTGCAGAGGTTACTTCCCATTTCAGCAAGAAGGAGAGCAGGATCCATCCCTTGCACACTGCCTCTCCTGCCATGTGGAGCAATGCTGAGCTGCTCAGTGCATCTGGTTTCAAAATAAACCCTCTACAACAGACAAATATGTTAAACCTTTGAAAGACTTATTTCCAGGTTTCAACAACATTCTCTTCAGAAATGAGCACTTAATGGAGTTCATTTAAGGTTGTTGAAGCCACAACTTGCTGTCAGCACTGTTTACCACTTCAGTGGCTCAGCTAGAGTCTCAGCTGTTGTGAGCCAGTTCAGTGCTAATAACAGAGTCCTCCTGATTTACATCAGCTGAAAATCTGACCGAGCTTCTGCCAGGCTGACAGCTCTCCTCTGCTGGGTTCCAGTAGCTGTTTATATGTTCACTCAGTGCAGACAGTAGTAAAAGCAGTTTTTCTTCTGACGTTCCTGTCTGTGCCCTATTTTCAATGTAAACCCAAACAAGCACGGCAGATGTTCCAGCATGGTGTCCTCTATTGACTGGACACTTCAGCCGGGCAGGCACCAGGATTGGCTTTCACAGCTCTGGAGTGCAGCTGGATCAGTTCATCAATGGTCTCTTGTATTCCTCTTTCAAGGACTGCATTCAGAGTCTCCACTCTCCAGTTCTTTGGGAACTGGTAGAAGCAAATCTCTGTATCTCACTTCAGTCCCTGCTCCTACTGCACTGCTTGGCTTTGCTGGTCTGGGGGGAGAGGAGGGACCTTCCTTTTTTTCAATCATTAGTTTTTAATTCTATTTTCCAGCCAGAACAGCTCAACTTCTTTAAAACTGTTGGGCTTCTTACTTGTTGCTGCTGTAATTTCTACTCCCGCTCCTTTTTGACTCTAAACTCAACTTCCACAGACCCAAAATAAAGAGCAACACCTCTTCCCAAAGCCATGGCACTGGCCATTGTCCAAATATGCAGGTTAAAATCATGAACACTTTTTTACTTCAAGCCTTTTATCATCTTCTAGGGTTCTGATCAGGCTAATGATGCATTTGAAGCCTGTAGAAACTGTATCATCAACTCACAAAGTTCTGCGAAATGGCAGAAATCTTCTTCATGGTAAACTTACAACTCCCAGTGAGCGGAATAGTAGATGATTTTAGTGAATACAACCACCAAACCTTCTGTCATTTATTTCAATGGTAAATGTAATTTTATTATTTTTTTCCCAATTTGCCACAGAAATTTGCTGAGAGCCATCACAACTGAATTGCAATATGGGAGGTTTAGACCCTCTGAGTTATTAAATTGATAATATTTCAGTTTACATCTCCTGTAGAAGCCCATCTTCTTTAACAGGGTGAGATGACTGCTTGCAGTCAGATCCAGACATCCTATTTTGAGAGGTACCAAGGGAATGTTAACTTCCATAGCTCATCCCCATTGTTTAGTAGGTGGAGAATGGGACATCACACAGTGGATCATGCTGAGGGACTGGACTGCAGCAGAGGGCACTGTGAGCTCAGGGATATCACACCAGAGGCCCTGAAGGGACACGGAGCTATCATTTGGGAGAGAGAGCTAAAAACTTGTCTGAGGGCCAACTCAGCTCCTGGGATGGAGAAACCAGGGTGCAAAGGTATGGGGGCACTTGTCAATCCACCACGTGGCTCCAAATCAAAAAGCTGAGAGACAATTTTTGAGATTGCCAGAACTGACGTGCATTAAAGAGAAAACAGTGAAGTCCTCAAATGCATGGGATTAGCATAACAGGAAGAGCATTACATTTGGGGCTGTGCCTCAGTTTCCCTTCTGAAGGGTGCATTTTACCATATTTGAAAGATACTTTTCTCAAAAAAAATTTAAAAAATAAATGCCAAAATCTAAGACTTTCACCTGATTGCATGCTTTCATCAGATGGAGTTTTAAAGGAAAAAAATATATGACATGAAAACAATAAGCCAACAATAAATTTTGCTTGAGAGAACTGTTCCCACCTCAACATTTGTGATTTCTGGAATTAATCTTAATGTACAGATCTCACCCTTTTCTGTCTCTATACACTAATTTTAAAGGACATATCAGGATATCATGCTCCAGCACTGTATGCTAATGGATTCCTGCTTCCCTTCAGGAAAAATAGAATATTTCTTCTCTGAGTTTTCATGCAATCCTCTGCCAAGTAAAAGCAGAAAGGAAAAACTCCGTACAATGTTTGATTAGGCCAAATGTCAATTTGTGTTTCTGAAATCTTTACCAATCTTCCTGGTGTTTAATATTAAGAGAAGAAAAGAAAAAGAGGCAGAAAACCAATAAGGCTTTCATTTCAGTCATCAGTGCCTGAGACATCCAACAGACCATGATACACGGAGCCACATTTCTTTCATGCAGAGGAAAGGGGGGGCAGTCAAACACACTGGAGAAGGTGGATGACACCTGGGTAAGAAGGAAACGGATAGAATCACATTGTATTTCTGAGCCTTTTAAACCAGTTTTCATTAATCTCTGCTGAATCTAGCTAAAGAAGCATACCTCTCATTTGATCAGGTCTTGATCTTGCCCACAAAAGATGGGGGTTTTTTTCCCATGTATAAAAAAGATATCAGTTTCCACTCCACTCCGAAATCTTCCCACATTTCCAGCTCACTAGACAACACAGCATGAATGTAAACTGAACCTTTTTGTATATTAACATTGTTTGGTACTTGATATATGAAACAAATCTGCACAGATGCCTTGGTCAGCCTGGAAAGCCCAGCTGAGTCAGGTATTCCATTTAACATAAGAGTTTGAGAGTTTACAAGCTTCATTCCAAGGCAGTGGCTAGCGCCTGATCACCTCACTGAGAGACATTCCCATCTCCTGAATCCCAGCTTCCCACAGCAGCTCTCCTGGCCATGTGCAGCCTGAACGCTGGCCATACCCTGTGCTCAGTCTGGGCATCCCAGGTGTGTGGCTCTGCCCTTTGGACATCTGTGCTGTACCTCAGCAAAGCCCAAGCTCACACAGAGCAGGGCCAGAGCTTGGGCAGACTCTCCTGGATGACTGGGGGTGCAGGGATGCTCCATGCATGTCCATGTGCCTTTGGGGTTCAGCTCCCAGGAATACACACACTGTCTGCCCAGGGAGTCCCTTCCATAAAAGAGAGACAGAAGCAGGTTTGCTTTTCTGCTTCCTGAGGGCTGTGGGGAGACTTGGATGAGCAATGTTCCTAAGCATTTGACACAAGAACTACTATCTAATCCAGATTTGGTTTTGACAGGGACAGCTCTGTGCCCAGTTACCTGTCAGCTGGATTTGTGTCATATTAAGGCTCAAGAGTATCAGCTGCAGATTTAAATGACTTCTATGAGTTGTAACTCTTTTGAGTTTTCAGTTCCACTCTTTTTAATCAGGAAAGGGACCCTGGATTTTACTTAAAAGGTCTTTACTGCAAAGGCTCAGTGCGTTAGCAGCCTCTGGGATCACATTTGTTCTCTGGGTATTACAAAGGCATTCAGTTTGGGACCTTAGATGATGTCAGGGATGCGTTTGGGAATCAGAATTCATCCTCTTTCACCCTGAGCATGACACAGGCTTTTTGCTTCAATGTGGATGAATCCAGAGAGTGGATTCTCCACAAAACTCCATTCAGCAATGGGTTGTTGGAATCAGCAGATCTGAAAATATGCTCTGTTACCTACTGAACAAATGCCATATTCCTATTGGACTGGGAATTGCTGCTGCTGGAGCAGAACTTCTTTCCACTGACCCTGGAAAATGGGCCATTGTTGCTTTGCCTCTTGGTATTGACTTCCCCTGATATCTAGAGGACACTGAGGCATGTCAGGGACAGCACAACAGAACAGGACAGCAAATAGTGTATCTATTCACTTGCCCATGTGTTATTCTTCCTGATGCATAGGAACACTTTTAACACTGAGCTCCAGTTAAAAGTCTGCTGGACTCTGGCACTGAAATCCCAAAGAAACCTGTCATTGTGGATCATCTTCTTAGTTGTTTTGTGGGGCTGTAAAAGCAAAAACTCAGCAGAGGGAAATAAGAAATACTTGAAAGTAAGAGTGCAGAGTAAGTCCGTAGCACAGCCCACATCTTGGTTTGAAACCCCCTCAACATATTTATTATTTGGATAATATCATATATTAACAATTACTTAGGAAGAAACCTATGAGTGTTAATATTCATCTGGTTAATACTAAAATTATCATTTCATCAAGTAATGCAGTTGGCTTGGTAATGTTAAGGGATTCCTAAGGCTGACTTTCAGCATCTAAAAACACCTTAAATTTACTGAGACTCACATGCCAGGGCTGCTGTGTGGTGCTGCAATGTCACTGTACCAGTGACATGCCATGACCAGTTCTCATGCTGCCATGAAAGATATTTCTTCAATACTGCTGCCTCCCCCTTCCTCTGCCCATCTAAATGGGGCAACCAGTGCTAGTTCCCTACAGACCCTGTCTAAAATCAGCCCATAGCCTGGAAGGAGGGCAGAGACAGACACCTCTGTGCAAGTGCTGATCTGAAGGCTCTTCCCTCGATAGCACAGAGGATATTTCACCAGCTTGCCAGGAGAACCCACTGACCTGTAGGACCAAACTTCAATGGAGGAGGAAGTTTTTCAAAGACCTAGAAGTGAGAATTCACAACTTCTCCTTTGAAGTAGCACAAAAATATGTCCAAAGGATGGAGGTGTTCCTTCGCCTGATGCTCTACCTTTCTGAAACTATTTCACTTAAAAGCACAACTTTCAACAAAGAGCTTTAGGCCCAGCTCAGATCTTTTCCATCTGGTGTGGTCTGTGCAGATCCATTCATGTTTTAACCTTCCTGGCTGTTAGCCTAATGAAGTGATCTGGCTAGGATAAAACAAAATGGTGAGATTACATTTTCCCCTTCTGGCATTCTCACACTCTTCTAATTTTTTTTGTAATAATCCTGTTTACAGAAAAGAGGCTCATAAGGAGTTACTATATGTTAGATATAGCCAAAAATCAGTAAAAAATTGCCTTGAAATATTTTTTCAACAGATATTTAAATTTTATTGAAAACAAAAATATTTCTCAAAAAATATCTGTTTTCCTCTGCTCAGGAGAGGGGGGATCATTTGAGAAAAAAATTATTGGTGATTTCAGTTTATTATTTTTTTCTGCTAAAACCACCCTGGATTTGGTGAAATCAAAAATATATTTTCAGCAGAATATCAATGACTTCTCTGATACATGGATAAGTAATAAAAAGATGGCATGGCCAAAACAGTGTGAAATCAAAATGATCTATAGGCAATTGTAAAGCCTTGGCTGCCACAGAAGACAGTGTTGATTCAGGCTCTCTTTTATCTTTTCTTTTTTTCTGTGCCTTCAGCCCCCAGCTAAAGAATTATCACAGATGATACAGGGCAGGGGAAGGAAAGGTAAATCTCACTGGGTTTTGGAAGTTACGTCCATTGTTGCCCCGAGAAGAAATTTTCTGGAATGCCTTGTTCCTACAGGAGATCAGGAACAACTAGGCAGGAGATGGGGTTAAGCCCTTGTCTTCTCGTTGAGACTTCAAGGCTTGCATGAAGACTTGTGGTTTTCATTCTGCCTTCTGCAACGACGCCAGCTTTGAGTCTGAGTTCAGCATATGCACCTCTCCAAGATCTGGAAACGTGAGGATCCTGTGTTTTGGTTGGGTCTCCTGTTTAAAACCTGTCATTGCCTTTGGTAAATTGTGATCAATGTGTATTTAATAAACCACAGGGAATCGTGCAGCTATTCAGTACCTTTCACCAGAGGCACTGAAAGTACTTCACAAATAAATAGCTGAGTTTTATAATAATTTCTCATTCCAGGTTTTCTAGATAGTAGGGTAGCTGACATCCAAGTGGCTTTACCACAATCACACATCAAAACTGCACCAACTTGTGAACAGAACTAATACATCCCAATTCCAGCTCTAATTTCATTCTCAAACAAGATTTGTTATTTCTGCGCTGCTTATTCATCCGAGGTTGCCAACACTGCTGGCCAGAGATAGGCATGATCATCTACACCACTGAACCTTTTTTTTTCCCCCTTGGAACTTCTTGCTCCTCTTTAACATGAATAAATACAATGCATAAATTTGAGCAATCAGAAGAGAAACTGTGCAGGGACAACAAGGAATGACAAGTTCAAACACTGACTGTGCATACCAAACCAGGGTTGGCTGCTCCTGAGCTGGTGCATCACCCCTGAGAGCTCCTTTGGAGGTCACCAGCAAGCTCTTTCCTCCTTCCCATACCATATAAATACATAGCTACGTATACCTACATGCATTTGGTTATTTTTACCACTGACTGACACAGGTGCTGAGTGATGGCTACTGCCATGCTGATCATAAAGGTAAGAAGAAATGCAGCAGGAAGGGTGGAAAGCAACAGGCTGTGTTTGGAAAAACTGGAGGCAAATCCAGTCCAGCTTGAAGCAGAGGTAATTTGGAATGAGAGGAGAAAAGCTGAGCATTTTCACAGCAACATCCATTTTCTTGTTTTTTGGGTCCTGAATTCCTGCCCTGCCATGGAAGAATGATGTCCAAGGCCAAGTACTTATTAATAATACTCATTAATTAATAACAACAGTAGTGCTATTGGAAAATTTCAGGTCCCATACTCACAACATGCTGCCAAGCTAGTCACTTCCCAAACTGACTTCTAAAATTAGAAACAAACAGGCCCCTTCTAAGGGCAATAAACAGCACTTTAATTGGACTAAAACCTATAAATCTGTCAGCAACTAGTTACTCTGGGTCCCCTCTGAGATCAGCAAGCCTGAATACCCTTCTGGGTGTTTTCCAGGGGTTATGATGTGATCTGATGTCACCACAACAAAGGTGTGATCGAGCAAGGTGTGGCATGGCAGCTCAGTGCTGGACTCTGGGACTGACATGCCCAGCTGGGTGTGCTGGAGGGAGGGTGGTCATTATCAACAGGGCAGGAGGGAGAGACTTGTGCTGAAGATCTCTGATTGTGTGTGGTCTGTGAGTACATCGACGTCCTGGGTACCTCTCACATCAGGGCCACATGAAGTGCTGGTTATGATGCATTTCCTCCGATAAACCAGTACATTTTCACCTATTTTTTCTTGTTGTGTGATGGAAGACTTTTAAAGTAATTCTCATGCATCTCAAAAAGATGTCAAGTATTAGCATTGTGATGTGGGAGATCCCATCCAGACAAAGGGTAGTGATGCCCTGGTAGCATCTGCCCTGACAAGAACATGCTCTTTAGAAAAGAGACTAAATAAATACACAAACCTGAAGGGAGGAAAGAACAAACCCTTTCTGCTTAGGCAATCCTGGGAAAAATCATTATACAATCTCCAGAATACTAGAGATAGTCAGCAGTAGCTGCAGATCCATGCTACTGTTTACACTTTACTCACTTTTTATTGCTTTAATTTTCACCCTTGAGAGAAAAAAAAATCACTAAACAGAATGGAGTATTTCTCTAAATTATCTTGACTTGAGGCTCTTGTGCAGTGGAGGAGGAGACAGCCTTTTCCCTGACTTTCAGCAGACATGCAGCATCACCTGTGACAGGCTGAGTGGGGACTGGGTGACCTCCACCAAGTTGTGTCCATTCCTACCACTGCAAAGCTGATCCTCAACTGCAAATGTGCTCAATGCCAGGCTCAAAAGAAAAATAACAAATTTCAGCAGCATGCCTGTGAAAACAACTGATTCTCTGGGTCCTTAAAATAGCCTGTATTTATAAACAAAAGCGGGTTTTAGTTTTTCTTGTCCTAGAAAAACACACTGGAACATTTCACTACCATTTTCTTTCACTTTAATTAGCAAGAAAAGAGGGAATGTCAAAGAGCAATTATACAAAATATATACTGTGCTGATTAGGGATTTATTGTCTGTAGCATGGAGAAGGCAGCTTGAAGTTCACATTAAATCTCTCTTCCCCTCTAATGAGATATGCCTTATCAAACCCAGTAAGATACAATTAACTTGGGAAAGAATGCAGCCACTTTCTCAGGGGAAAAAAACAGAAGGGAGGGAAGGAAGAATTCATGTTAAAAGGTGAAATACAAATGGTTGATCCTGCAGATCCTGACTATGTATCTGACTTGAAAGAAACATCCTGGGCAGCTCCAGAGCTTTAAATAAGCCCCCAGTTTAAAAGGGCCCAGTCCTGGCCCAGGACACTTGTGGGTTCTAACCTGAAATCAGCTCTCCCTCTGCCTGGAAGCACTGAGACCATTTGCCTCCCCTTACCCAGGCATTGGTTGTTTTGGGGCCAGGAAATTAAAGAATTAGGAGACTAAGTGGGTGCTTAAAAGCCCACCACCACCACTGCATGCTGTGTGCTCTGGAGGCTGCAGCTGGGTTTGGTCCTGGCTGACCTAAAGTGGCTGTGAGAAGGCTGGAATGGGACAGGACTGGGGGAAATGGCTTTATGCTGAAGGAGGGTAGATTTAGGTAATATATTAAGAAGAAATTCTTTATTGTAAGGGTGGTGAGACACAGGAACAGGTTGTCCAGAGAAGTTGTTCATGCCCCATCCCTGGAAGTGTTCAAGGCCAGAGGAGATGGGGCTTGGAGCAACCTGGTCTTGGTGGAAGGTGTCCCAGACCACAGCAGGGGGATTGGAAGCAGATGATTTTTAAGGTCCCTTCCAACCCAAACCATTCCACGGTTTTATGATTCTATGGCCAGCCAGTTCTAACTGGACCTTGGCCACTCCACTTCCCACAGGGATGTGTGTTCTTGCTGCCCATCTCGCACTGCAGCCCAGATTTACTGCTCATTTATATTACTTCGAGTTGTTTGTTTTTGTTTTGGTTTTTTTTCCACGACATTTGTTATCATTTTCATTTTAAGAGGCCTGGCATCCCTCTGCTGCCCTTGTCCCCCCACCTGGCAGTGGGCAGAGGGTCCCGGTGCCAGAACCGAGCTGGAGGATGCACTCCTCCAAATCCCTCCTCAACTGATAGCGGGGTCACAGCGGGGAAAAAAGCGAAAAAAAATACCAAAAAAACCCAAACCAGCAACAACCCAGGACCATAAATTGGAGGCAGAAGGGCAGATGCAGGCTGAGCAGGAAGCGCTGGCCCGAGGCGAAATGAAACAGCTGTTGCCATTGTTCTGCCTGTGCGCTCCCTGCGCGGCCGGGACGCGGCACCAGCTGCTCGCAATTACCGCACATGAAAGCGGGCCACGGGATTAGGAGAGCGACGAAACTGCGAGGGGACCGCGAGATTTATCACCGACGGGGCGAGCGGCCCCGCTCCGGAGAGCGGCGGCAGCCCCGGGATGTGCCCGCGGGAGGAGCCCCTGGAAGCACCGGGACCGGGATGGGAGGGATGCTGCTCCCGGGATGCGGATCGCAAAGGCGGAGAGGAGCGGGTCCAGCCGCGGGGATCTGCCCTCCTGGGGTCTAATCCCGGGATTTGCCCTCCTGGAGATGTGTCCTCACACGGATCTGCCCCCCTGGAGATCCATCCCCCAGGAATCTGCCCCCCCCCGAGATTTGCTCCAGGGATCCGTCTCCCTTGAG
>WBMV01007818.1:1184181-1212584 GCA_013396655.1 Campylorhamphus procurvoides
CTGCCCCCCTGGAGATCCATCCCCCAGGATCTGCCCCCTGGAGATCCATCCCCCAGGATCTGCCCCCGGGAAGCCCAGCGTGGCCGCCCGGGATCTGCTCGCTTCCCCGGAGCCGCAGCCGATCCTCAGTCCTTCTTGGCATGGTCCCCTCGCGAAGGATCCCACTGGCACCAGGGAGCAACCGCACGGAGCCTTCGGACAAATTCCATCACGACTCTTCGTAGGAGCAGAACAACAAGCAAACGAGACACAAACCTAACATTCCTTGTGAAATTTCTTAGGCTATTCCATATAATCAGAGTTGTAAAATAAAAATAAAATAAAATTAAAAAATCTCTCCCAGCTTTCTTTTTGCAAGGAGTGATGAGTATAAGAAAGGTTTTTTGGAAGGTAAAGCATGTGTTTGCCATCTTTGCTTCTGATATGGAAACCATATGCTTAAATACCCCACCAAACATAAGTAATGTAACACTCTTTTTTATTAAAGGTGCTTTTATAAAAGCTATCCACCTTCCATCCACTGGTGACTCCCAAAGAGGTCACATATTCTTCGTTGCAACTATCAATACATATTTGGGGTAAATTAAGCTCCAAATAGACTGTTTCTGATTATTATTGCCAAAGGAGCAAGAGGCCGTCTTATTTTCCCTCACTGATAAATTAAAAGAACTGTAATGGGTGATTTCTGCAACCTGTAAAAAGGCAACACCATCTGTGACTCATTTAATGTCGCTTTAAAGAAAATTTATTTTATTAATTTGGGCAGAGTATAAAGAGAATATACTTTTTTCTTTTTTTCTTCTTTTCTTTTTCTTTAAACTCTTCTGCTAAAGAGAAAGAAGCAGCAGCACATTTACACCATTCCTGGACATGTTTAAGACCGGGCTGGACCAAGCTCTGAGCAACCTGGTCTAGTGAAAGGTGTCCCTGTCCACAGCAGGGGCTTTGGAACTAGACGATCATTAAGGTCCCTTCCACCCTTCCAACACAAACCATTCTGTGATTCTATGATTCTAAGAAGAAAACCCTGACCCACAATAAACATTTCAGGAAAAAAAATGCCNCCCCAGGAATCTGCCCCCCCCCGAGATTTGCTCCAGGGATCCGTCTCCCTTGAGATCTGCCTCAGGGATCTGCCCCACTGGGAATGTGTCCTCCCAGGGATCTTCCCCCCCGCCACGGATCTGCTCCAGGGATCTGCCCCTCTGGAGATGTNATTCCTTGTGAAATTTCTTAGGCTATTCCATATAATCAGAGTTGTAAAATAAAAATAAAATAAAATTAAAAAATCTCTCCCAGCTTTCTTTTTGCAAGGAGTGATGAGTATAAGAAAGGTTTTTTGGAAGGTAAAGCATGTGTTTGCCATCTTTGCTTCTGATATGGAAACCATATGCTTAAATACCCCACCAAACATAAGTAATGTAACACTCTTTTTTATTAAAGGTGCTTTTATAAAAGCTATCCACCTTCCATCCACTGGTGACTCCCAAAGAGGTCACATATTCTTCGTTGCAACTATCAATACATATTTGGGGTAAATTAAGCTCCAAATAGACTGTTTCTGATTATTATTGCCAAAGGAGCAAGAGGCCGTCTTATTTTCCCTCACTGATAAATTAAAAGAACTGTAATGGGTGATTTCTGCAACCTGTAAAAAGGCAACACCATCTGTGACTCATTTAATGTCGCTTTAAAGAAAATTTATTTTATTAATTTGGGCAGAGTATAAAGAGAATATACTTTTTTCTTTTTTTCTTCTTTTCTTTTTCTTTAAACTCTTCTGCTAAAGAGAAAGAAGCAGCAGCACATTTACACCATTCCTGGACATGTTTAAGACCGGGCTGGACCAAGCTCTGAGCAACCTGGTCTAGTGAAAGGTGTCCCTGTCCACAGCAGGGGCTTTGGAACTAGACGATCATTAAGGTCCCTTCCACCCTTCCAACACAAACCATTCTGTGATTCTATGATTCTAAGAAGAAAACCCTGACCCACAATAAACATTTCAGGAAAAAAAATGCCTGAAGCACTATTAGAAGTGCAGAGACTCCTGCTTTGCCCTTGACTTAGATGGTTTTTGCCCTGGCAGCTAGAAGATCTCGACAGCTCTGTCAGGGTCCATGTCATGGAAGGAGGGATAGGTGATAAGGAAAACATGAATAGATGCAGCACTGAGATGGATGCTGCTCCATTGCTCCTCTCTTTCAGAGTCAAAAGGAGCCAGCCAGTCATCCCTCTGGTGTGATATTTGCAAAGACCCAAACAAGAATATTTTCTGCAGGTTGTGCAGCCAGGAACAGCACCATTTTGTCAAATGAACTTTTAGTTAATGCAGCAGCTGAAAACTCCAACAAAGAAGAGTAGGGGGAAAGAAAAGGGAGGAAGGATGGCTATTTCCCATCCTTCAAACCAGAGCTGATAGTAGCAACCACAACATGACCAGCTCTGTCTGGTCTGACATGAGGAAGTGAAGATCAAAAGCAAGTAGAAATCAAAAGGATTAAGGTATTGAAATTCTTCTGTTTTGCCACAGGCTGTCACCCTAGCTCCACGTATCGCTCAGCCAGACAGGAATACTTTGTGCAAAGCAAAGAGAAATAGCTCTAGAGGTCTGGAAGCTTGCTCCTCTTGAAATTTAATTGGCCTGCAGGACACCCACAACCTCAACTCCCCTGCTTGCAATTTGGAGAGTAATATTAAATAATAACAATAATAAATAATAATACATTAATCTTTGTAAGTGATTCCAAATTATGTGGGGTGTGGCTCAGCACGAAGGGCCTGCCTTAAATGTGGAGTACATGATGACATCTTTACTGGTGCAGGATTTGCACGTGGACAAGGATTTTGTTTGCACTTTGACACAGGCTAACTTAGCTGGAACTGTTGATGTCACCAGAGGCTCACTTAGGGCCAGCCTGGCCACATCTTCCTTACATCAAAGGATGAATTTTCCTTAACATCTCTGGGCTGATTATTCCTCACATTCAGAAGAGGCAGGAGATGGACACTGTTCCAGTGCACTTGCATGAAGAGTAAAGCACCACAGCTGGTCTACTGAAATTGTGAAGGCTCTTTCACTGACTTCAGTGAGCTGTACAGCAGGACCGTGGCAAAGCTGGGGCTCTGCTTGCTTATTTATAGTTGGTGACCCCATACTATTCCTTGTTCTTCTCTTTTGGGCTATCCTAACATCAATTTTTTTTTTTTTTTTTAGTAAAAGTTGGAGTCTGATCTCTCTGCTCAGTTCTCAAAACCACAGAGAAGGGTGTTAAGGTGCTTAACCCCTCTGCAATGAATGGGCATCATAACCTGTACTATGAGGATCTGGGCCCAGCAGGATTATGTTACCTCTGAGGATCTGCATCTTCCTTACAAGTTGTGACTCATCCAATTGCATTTTTTCTCACCACTGTCATCAACCCTGAGAGAGTCCCATGGGAAGTTGTCCATCATGCAGATCTAGCACATGCCACCTCTTCCTCTGCTGAACCGTTCATGAGTCAGTTGGCTTGGATCCCTACAGACAATCAGGTTGATCACTGCTCTTCCAAGATTTTGGACAAAACCACCCTTTCCAGAGGGAAAGATGATAAGGATAGTGCTAGTTTCATAACTTACTGTGGAAAACACAGATGGACCTTCAAGCTGTAAATGAGAAGAGAGGAAAACGTGAGGTTTTTCAGAGCATTTGGTTGGACTTGATGATCCAGAGGTGTTTTCCAGCCTAAATGATTCTGTGATTCTGTGGTTATCTGAAGTGCAATAATGTAGTGTTTGCTTTTCTGAGGAAAGTACAGAAACCTGAGAAGGACTCATCAGAATATTTCATTGTTGAAGATCCATTTTGTAAAAATACTGTTCATCAAATATGTTGTTTTTTTCTCAATGATAGTAGTTTGACTTGTGACTAGTTTACTAAAAACTAGAATCACCCTAGCTTTCCAAATATCCTTATTTGACTTAATGGTCAAGTCTTCACAAATCTCTGGTCTTTCTGTGATTTATGCAAAGAAAGATTTTATGATCCCATTATGCCCTTCATTTCTTTTTGCCACAGAAGAACTGCAGTGTCAGGTCTGGAGCTGCTCAAACAATTCAGCTATGGTTTTCATGCACACACTGCTCAGGTTTGGTTTGTTTTTCTAACTGGCTCTTTACTCTGAACTGCCTGGTTTTGTCAAGTGGAAGTTGAGGGGTAGAAAGGTGGGATTAATATTTGATATGTTTCTCTAAATCTGATATTTAAAGAGTGGCTCCACTAGCGCAGGAGAAAACAATACATTTCATAATGATCAGCTAATCAGGCTTTTCCAAAGTAGCTCTGGAACTACAGGGGGGAAAAAAAAAGAATTAAATTTGACTTTATGGCAAATTACTGTATGTCTATTTCTTTATGGTATTGTATTACACCACATGCAGGGAAAACCTCCTGTCTAATTTTTGCACAGTGCAACTACATCTTCAGTGGAAGGCCATTGATGTTTAAATTTGCAGGTGATGTAATGGCTTGGGGAATTAAGTCTTATTTTTATCTTCCTCTTTACCTCCCTCTGCCTTCTATTTGCTTTATTTTGTTTTCTGCTGTGAGCCTTTAGTCAAATATCCCACATACACACTCATCACTGGGACAGCTTTAAGCACAATACATGGGCATGTCTGGGCACTGCATTAATATATCTGCTTGTTGTCTCTCTGTAGATTATCCCCTGTTAGTGTAATTTATAACTCCATCCCTTTGTGTACATGCTTCCATTCTGAAAAATGTAATATCACTGCTAATTAAACAGTGGTTTAAGAAGTCAGCTGATAGCTCCTCACAGCATCTAGGAATTAACCTCACCTGGGAGCAAGCTGCTGGTAGAGGCTCAAGTGAAGCTTAGATAAAGGCGGGGAAAAGAAAAGACATCAAAGAACTAGTCACCACCAAAACCTCATCCTCCACAAATTCTAGGTGTGGATGTGTTTTTCAGCCATAGGGATCCTCCCTCCACTGGATTTCCAAATAATTATAATCATCAGAATTCTCTTTCACCTCCCCCTGGCCTGATTATCTCATCTTTCTCATTTGAACTCACTTGTTATGAGCAATACATTCACATCCTCTGCTCCTTATTACCTTGATCCCCAAAAAAACCTACTTTGGTTCACATGGTGCTAATTTAGCAATGCAGGGCTTAGGGACAGCAGTGCCCTGGTGAGCTGTTTTCACCTGTGAACAAGGTTTTGCTCCTAATCTCAAAGGTCTCCTTGGGATTTGTTTTATATGTCCTTTCCTTTCCCTCAGAGACCATAGGTCTATACTGGTACATGAAGAGGACAGAGCTGTCTTGGTAACTGACCAGTGCTTGAAATCCCTGTCAGCTTTGGGAATCTAATGTTTAGCAGCCTCCAAGTATTTTTTTCCCACAATTAATTATGCTTCTTACCAGAAGGCATGGAATAAACAAAGAAATCGCAACCCAAATTAGATTCATTCTGAGTAGCCTTGTGTCAAAATCCGGATACTAAAATCACTGATCACTCTGGCTATAACTTTTAGGATGTTGACAGAACATATATTCTCTGATAAAGAGGGCAGTATGGATATATAGCTGAGATAAAGAGATGCTTTAATTCTGAAGCTGATAAGCAAGGTAAGTTTCAGGGGCTACACAGGGATTTCATCCAGCTCTGTGGGTGGAACAGTATCACTCCTGAGTATTATTAATGCACCTTGACTCATTGTTCTCTATCCTTTTCTGTCTCTCTCTCTTTTTTTTTCTTTTATGTTCACAATTTTTAATAATATGCTTGGAAACTGATTAAACTTACAAATCAAGGCTTGGGGTTAAAGGCAACCCTGTCTAACTATCTTATTATTTATAAAAAGATTATCATTAAACATCTTGCAGAGAAATTCTGAATCAGTGCAGAATCTGGGGGGAAAAAAAAGAAGTGGAGTAAAAAAATGGCTAATGTGTCTACTTTTTAATTGAATGTAAATATAATTTGTAAGGCTTATGGGTTTTAAACAGAGAAAATTTACTCTGCATAATTTCCTTTCTGGTTAACCTCATAGTCAGAAGTGTAAGTAGGGTTATTCAGAAGAATTTTGTAGCTATTAAGCCAGTTACCACCTCCGGATCCATTGTCACAAATCACTTCTACACATCCAAGGTTTCACCTGAAGTGAAAGTTCCTGGTTTGCATTGGCAACATTGCAATTTTAGGCATCAAAACAAGCTTTGTTAAACAATATCATTTACAGCGTGTTTGGGATGTCGGCAGATTTTCCATCTTTGTTACTGCAGACAGATAACAAGGCTCTGATCCGTGTGTACCTCCCCAGAATGGCCCAAACGTGCAAAAGTGAATAAATACTTGGTTATTTTAATATGGCAAGTAAATATAGCCCAGTTACGAATACAAAGGCAGGATAAATATGTCTGACAACACAGCAATGCCTAAATTACTGCCAGCTTAGTATTAAAAGTTCTGTCGTGGTTTTTCATTCAAAGAGTCCCATAAAAACCAGAGGCAATTTAAAACTAACCGTCCATGGGAATATTTCTTATTTGCACAATACAGGCTCTCTTGTACAGGTCTGTTTATATGTTTCAGCTATGGAGAAATTTTCATTTTCAGTTCAAGAAAGTACCCATATTCAGTCTAGGAAAGTAATTAAGCACATGCTTAGCTGTGCACTTTAGTTAGGCGTGTGCCCATTACTTGTCATCATTTCACCTGTCACAGCTCTTTGAGCCAGTTGCCTCATTATTTACTTTTCTTTTTTTTCTCTTTTTTTTTCCTTTTTTTTTTTCAAGGCAGCTCATTCCTAGCAAGATTGTGATCCGGCCAACATGAAGAGGCCACTAAGCATCACTGCCTAGAGAGACTTCAAAATCCTAACCTTCCCTAATTTCTTCAGGAGAATAACCCATCAGTCCATAACAGAGAAGAGGAATAAAGGAAGGTATACTGCCTGCTGGCACATGGTCTCCAACTCTACAGAGAAACTGTAGGAGATCAAATGTAAAGAGTTGCCAAACTCATTTACAGATTTGTAGGCTGGTTGTTCAGTGAGCATGGGGACCACCACCACCCCTCGAGCATGGGCAGGTTTCTCAGCTCCAGTGATGGAAGGTATTCTTCAATCAGCATTGCCAGAAATAAAAGATGCTTCCACCAAATGGGCAGAGTGAAATGGCTGTTCCCAATCCATATTCAGTCGTACAATTACTGGCAAAAGGGAACTTTGGAGACCTACAGTCTAAGCTCCAGCTCAAAGTAGTGTCAACACTGAATTCAGGCCAGGTTATTCAGAGGTTTATTCATCTGAGTCTTGTGAACTTTCAGAAATGGGAATTTCACAACTTTTCTGGGCCCTGCTCCACTGCCCAGTTAGTCAAACATCTTTGTGCCATGGGTACTACTGTTCACCTCTCAGAGCAGCCCAGTTTTCAGGCAGTTTTGTCCCAGCTTTTGACTGCCTGTTGTTCTCCATCTGCCTGCTGTTACCATCTAGCTCCCCAGCTTTTCCCCAAACCCTGCTGCTGTTGCTGCATTCACGTATCTCCTAGCTCAACCTCCAGAACCCTGCAGAAGCCAAATAGTTCTTAAGTAGGAACTGCTGGCCTTTCCCACACCAGAGACCTTTCCTGGCGCGCCGTCATACGGCAAACACATGCTGTGTCTACACTGCCAGGAAGCTGCAATCCAGAGCGCTGCTCCCGGCTTGATCCCACTGGTGAGGAAGTGACTGGAGTACGTCTCAGGTCCCCACAGCCCACTGCTGTGTGTCCTCACCCACAGTGGGGCGGGAAGGGGCAGAAGGGTTAGGCATGTGTTGGCCCTGGCGCAGAGCAGAGTGTGATGGAGGTTCATACCGAGACCAAAGAGCGGGAAACTTTCATACATGGCACATTTCACTGGAGCCTCTGTGCCCCAAAACAGGGCAGAGCTGGCACCGGATTAGTCAGAGAAGGAGAAAGGGAGGTCTGGCAGGATGGGTGCTTGTGGCTTTCTCTTTTCTCACCAAATATCTTGTACTGCTCCTCCTTTTAATCTAATGATCTGGGACACCAGGCAGTGGCTTTTGGTGCCTTCCCCTGAAACCAGTGTCTTTTGGAATGGAGTGTTTTCTCCTCAGCCTGCACCCAGTTGTAAGCCAGATCCTCCAGGCTTGGTTCACCTTGCCCAGCTGGAACTGAACTGATGGGGAAAACCAACTCACCAGGCTGGCTGAGCTCTACAAGGCCTGTGCTCTGGCCCTCCTTGTGGCAAGAGGGATCCCATGGTGGGGGCTCTTTATCTAGACCTCCTTCCACTAGGGGAAGGAGGGAAAAACTTCATCCCAGGTTGCAGCAAAGTCTAGAAAAAGTCCTTTCCTGTATCCTCCCCTCTGAAGGAGGCAAGCAGGAAACTGCTGAGAGAAGTCACTAATAGTCTCTGTCCGGCTCGTGGGGGCTCTGCTGCAAAAGGAAAGACCTTTTTCTCCAAGGATCAGGGAGCCAGGGTCAGAAAGGCATGTTCCCAGCTGCTCGTTTGGAGAGACCAGCAGGGCTGTTAGGAGGAGGAGGAGGAGAAGGAGGAGGAGAAGGGTGTGGGAGAGATGGAGGCTAGCCTGTGATCTGGGTGTGAAAGAATCCACAGTTGAGCAGGATCAATAAAACAGTGCCAAGGCTTATGATGAAGGGAGCAGAGAATAGGATGGTGGAGAGTAAAAGAGAAGGAGCCCCCCTACAGCTCCTGAGAAGAGAAGGGTAGGTAAAAAAGGAGCTCCGATACCACCAGGCCCACAGGAGACTCAATGGGTTGTCTCATTATTATGGTGAACAGAGAGAGCTCATGAGCTGGGAAAGATAGGAAGCTTTTATTTATTTTTTTTTAAAGAGCACAGCCTCTAGGAGGGTTTTTGCAGCTCAAACGCTTTTATTTTGTGCCAATTACTTATACAGGGTCTGCATTATTCCCATAATCAGTCTAAATGAAAGTCAAACATGAAAGATTCCTAACAATGAGCTAATTGGAATGCCATTACCATTTAGATTTAATAAGGTATTTGTAATAATAAACTTGCCTCAGTCTATAGAGTTGTCTTATTCCTACTCAGATCTTGCAAGAGTGTAAGGGTTGACATTTGTCATTCGTTCTGCAAGACATTGGATATAACCTTCAAAATGTTTTAGTCTTGCAGAGCTTAGTAAATGTCAGGGACGGAAACAAAATCTATAGCCTGCTCTTGTTCTGGCTGTGTCAAGCTCAGAGTTAACAGGAATTGTGTTGAAGCTCAACAGCAGATTATATCCCACATATCTTTCTTTATTTGCTGTCCAAACATCTTACAATTTAGAATGAGTTACTCAATGTCCTCTTATGCGGCTTCATTCATTATTTGCATTGAGGTCTTGCTGAGGAACTTCAATCCAGTTCCAGCACTGCCAGGTACTGCAGGGTCTTTGCCTTGCAGAGCTTAAGATCTGAGTAATTAAGTCAATGTGAACTCTATCTTGAAGCCAAGATGTCCAATCTACAGAGGTAAAAGCTAATTACAGCTCCATGCACAGTTACTTTTGAGAACAGTTCACAAAAACAAAACGCCCAACACAAAATTCTTGCTTTGCATCCATGGGCGAGCAAGAAGCTTTTCACATAAAGCATATGTGGACTCAAAGACCTGGTCTCACTGTGCAGCCAGGGAAGTTTTATTCAACTGCAGTTCATACCACAAAAGCGAGGCATAATCTTGGTAGGTATTTCTTGCATTGTAAAGGAAAAGAGGTTGGAATGAGCACTTTGTGCAGTATGAGGGAATTCCTTTAGCAGTAGACTGAAAAGGCAGAAGTCCAGCAGGTGTGTGTCTGTGTACATGTAGGAAGCATAAAGATAAAAAGACAAAAAGCCAATATAGATTCGAGGCAGCACAGACAATACAGAACACAGCATGCTGGAGGGATTCTTTAAAATCATGGTATTGCTTCTTCCTCCCTCTTCTTACTCCAGAAAGATGCTGCAGATATTTCTTCTTCCCCTAAAGAGATCTAACAAGAAAACAAAGGGGCAACAGAATGCTTAATTTCTGTTTTGACAGGAAATAAACCCCACCAAATTTCCTGATGCTGTATCTCAGCATGAAGAAGCATTACCTATCCAATAAACTGCACTGCCACCAGCCACAGATGAATTATATTCTGCTGACACTCTGTGGTCCCAGCAGCTAGTCCTGAATGATCTGACTCAACAGAAAACTTTGTACAATAGCTCAAATAAACGTCAAATCACTGGAAACTGGCAAAGATCATGGAAATTTGGAATGTTCCTTTTTGAGGACAGTCTTTTAATACAATCTGACACTGGGGATTCAGCTGAACATTCATAACGTCCAGGAAATTCTAGGCACAGTTGGTAAAATGACCAATGCTCTTATAAACCTTTTTTTTTTTCACTTTGTTTTTTCTTTTCTCAAAACTGTATGTACTTCATGCCAAAAGGTTTTTTCAGAAACACAACCCTGCAGTCAATGGCTTTAAGTTAACCATCTGCCTGAGCACTGTGCTGGATTGTTGGAGAAGGGCAAGGAAGCATGAAAATCAATAGCTTCCCTGTATGTTTTCATGGAAGACAGTTTGTCTAAGAGTTAAAATGTGAGACTAAAATTGAGACATTCTTGCTCTTGATGGTCTGGTTAAATTACGTAGTCTTTTTCTGATTCACTTCATCCATTAGAAAAAAATGATGCTTATTACTTAGATCACAGCAACGTTGTGAAGCTTAATTTTTTGAGAGGTGTTCTGGGATCCTTGTATGAAAAGTGCTATAAATATACACATTCTTAGTAGTATTTAATTTACTTCCTTTACAATTCCTTTGAGCCAGCACATGTTTCCAAAAATGCAATATTCTCTAAGATGTCTTTTCTTCTTATATCTGTCTGGAGTCCAGGACATACCCCAGCCATATAAAGCACCTGATATTGATGTATCCACATGCAGTGTGTATATATATAGTTAATACAATCAGACACTTTTTTTTTGTCTCGCCACAGGAACCCAGGCTTGCTCAATGTACAAAATGAACGTGCTTAGCAAATGAGGCAGCTGTTCAGTTTTTATTTTTATGCTCATTGTTTGCTGTGCAGCCACATGTCTCATAGAGTGCATACCATCCAACCTTTGGAGTGAATCAGACAAGGCTCCACCATAACTCACTCGCTTGGAGTATCCAACTCCGCCTTGCTCCCTGTTCAACATACATATGTGATCACGTAATTGGGGACTGGATTATAAGAAGGCTTTGACTTCATTTTTAAGCCTCAGATTTTCTTTCCATGGAAGTTTTTACTGAGAATCCCTAGGGATGTAAAGCTTTTCAGTATCAAAATAATCCCCTGAAAGTTGCATCACATTGCGCAACAGCATCACTGCCTGGCAGACACAAGGACATCTGTACCTGAGCAACAGCTTTTCTTGCATTTCTGAAAGAACCAGCATACCTGCAGGGCTGCTCCTGACTTTCTCTTCTGCCTTGTGTTATGGAGCACGTGCCAAATATACTTTCATTAACTTGTTAATGAAGTTTGCAGCAGATCCGCCTGTGCAATAAGAGATCAACTTTTTGCTGGTTTTCAGTGTTTCTTGTTATTACAAGATTGTCGCCTGTGCTCTCCCCTCTTTGGGGAAGTTGGGGTGAGATTTTTAAAGCAGCACCATTTTTTATAGTCCTCAGTTTTTGAAGTAATGGATTTTCACACATTTTACAAAAGATCTTTGTTCCTTGCTTCTATCATTAGAGCTACTATAGACATCTTTTAAGCTCTTTAGTTGGACTGGCTCATAACTCAGTAGTTGAGTATGTCCTCTAGTCTCTAAGTAGAATAAAACAAATAGCTTTTATTGGTGAACCAAGCAATTTGGGACTAGACTAGAAGAACAGAGAATTTGAGTTTAGGAGAAGACTGGAGAAGAACAGAGAACTCCCAGCACTGGATGCAGAGCTCCCTTCTTTTGCATCTTCTAAGCCAAACACGTACAAGGAGGCAGCAAGAAAGTAGCAATTTATGTATAGGCAGAGAAAAAAGGCTTTACCTTGCAATGTTTTGTACACACTTATCTTTAGACTTATGATTAGCCTTATTAATTTTAATAGTACCTTGGGTTCAGGAGGCTTCTGAGCATGCACTATTCCATTAGCAACACTGTGTTTAACTGCTGCAAAGAGCAAACTCCAGAAGCAAAGAAAATGTGCTGCAGAGGGTCATGGGCTCGGTGATTATTGCAGGCAAGGCTAGGCAGACAAGATAGACTGTTGTCCCTTATTTGGTAAAATATGATATTATGAACATTTACCCAAGTATGGGTGGTAGTTTTACATCTCAGAGGCCTCAAGTTTAAATCAAAGTTTAAAGGGCAGCTACAAGAGTGCTAGAGAGGAACTATTTACAAGGATGTGTAGTGACAAAGTGGAGCTCCAGGAGATGCACAGGACCAGAGAGTGTTTTTGCAAACATTACTACTGCAGGTTCCTTCTCTAAACTGTGATTGTCACTTCGTGTTTCGCCTATCATTGTCCCATTCCCATTCCCAAAGGTATTATCTGCCTTTTCCCCATTCCCTGGAGGACTACACATTTCCATTCACACCCCTTGTGCTGACCCACCACACTGTTCACATTACATTATGCAAAGGCAGTGCTCAGATCTGCAGGATCTGGGTCCTTCACCACAGTCCCCACATCATTGGGGTGGCCCTAATCATCTGTCCTTACCATATGAAGCACAGTGGAGCCCACTCTTCTGACTGGGACCTCTAGGATCTCTTCTAATATAAATAGTAATGACTATAATTATTAATCATTACTGTGATTATATGATTATAATTAATAATCATAATAATGAATCATTATAATTACTCTACTAAATGACAAGCCCTGCTTCCTCCAGCGAGCTTCGGAAGCACAATGAATGAGCTGTTGTGTATATTTAAGGAATCTCAAACACTTCTGTACTAACAAGTCCAAGCATCTCTGTTTGTTTTAAGGACTTCCACACCATATTTAATTTGGAAATTTGTAGCTGCCTTGAATGTTGACCAGCGGAGTGCTGCTACCATATGCAAGGTCCTTTGTTTAAAATCCAGCAGAATCATGAACAGAAATTGGGAAGAGGAAGGAATGTACATATGGATGTTACTTGAAGGATAGAGAGCCAGATATGCCTAATACTGCATTTTTCCATGTTAGATGTACAACTGAAAGTAATTCAGTTAACTGAAGAGCATTTTCTGAAAGCCTGAATAAAACAGAAAATGTAGAGGCTGGAGACACTCGAAAGACAGATGGTTTGACATGCCCAGCCACTTGGGTCTGGGGGTGTGTGAGCATGACTACTGTGGTGCTCTTAGCTCAGGACAAGGGACAGAAATGTATGAAAAACATTAATGCAATTTTTAAACTGCACTCAAAGTACAGGGATTTTCCCCCTTAATGACGTGCCTGCCCCAAACCCAGGTGGCTAAGTCATGCTAACTGTGAGGCTCAGTGTTTTATATGAAATACCTGGAATCTGGTCAGTAGCACGTGGCTGCTTCATGCCTTGTGGAAGAGGGTGTGGAACAAGTGCCCTTGGGGAACCTGCTGTAGTCACTGTATATATTGCATAGTAACCTTTGGTTACTTGGCTGGTGTGAGTCACCAAACTCCTTCCCAAGCATAAAGAAACTGATCTTGCAGAATACAAAATCCACCCAGAAGATGTCATTGTTTAGGATTAACATCTCACTGGCATGTTCGAAAGGGGGACCGGATGGGCATAGTAACAGAGTAGAGGGATCTTGTCATGTTTTGAAGATTAAATGTTTGCTGATGTAATTTGATTCAGTGTTGGTGACTTTAAAATCTTATTAACCTTTGATATATTTGAGCATGTGTGTTTGAGATTGTGTATTTCTGAGTTATTGTAGCAATTACTGTAATAAGAAGGGTGCAGTTAGCAAAAGAGCTTCTGTCACCATTTCCACATGACTGAGTTCAATGATAATAGACAAAAGTTTTTGCATTGCCTCTTCATATTTCTGATTTGTTTTGGAAGGAAAGGAGTAGGAAATGGGCCTCTCTCTGTTTCTGTATCAGGATTGGCCCAGCACACAGCTCTCCAAATTTACGCTACCACAAAGTGAGAACATACATGAGGCAGCTCCTCTTTAAGAGAAGTAAAGAAAGAAAAAAAAAGACAGATAAGAGAGGTCATTAGGGCTACTCATAAGTAAGGAAGTCACACTGTTTTAAGATCAACAGATGGTTCCAGAACTAGGTAAGCAGAAAGATGAAGGATTGTTTTTATTCATAATATCTTTGCTATAATACTGACAGGTTAGACTTTCCAAAGAGTGTATGTGCAGAATATTACTGTGATGCTGAGCAGTCTGGTGCTGTCTGTAATCTCCTCGCAGTGATAAAGTGTCCAGTGATAGGGGATGCTTGAGAGGCAAAGGCAAGTGCATCCTCAGCCACTTTGTGTAGCAGTACCAGTCATCATCCCATGTGAGGCAGAGCCATTCCTGCTGTTGTTTGTGCCTCTTCTAAAAAGAATATAGAAACTTTTGAGCTTAGAAAAAGGAACTAGAAAGATAAGTAACTAATAGGACTAAATTATAACAACAGTTCTCAGGTCTGAACTTGAAGCAGAATTCAGCCATTAGATACCATATTCCCATTTGCAATGGCTGATAGGCACTTAATATTCTATGTAAGGAACGAAAAGATGAAGGCATAAATCCTGAAGGTGTTTTAGTGTCAAATTCTATCAGCTGCTGGCTAGAGTGAGGCTTGTGAGTCTTTACTCAGAAAGGAGTATTCCTTCAGGGAACAGTCCTGAGAAATCCCAAGTGAACAGCCAGTAGTGGGACTGACACCCAAGGCCTTCAGGCAGGATGGGGTTTTTTTACCCCACACTCTGAGATGGTGGGAGCACAGAGGAGATGAGCCCTTGGGCAGTAAGAGCTTCTTCAAACAAATATGTGGATGTATAAATGATTTAATTACCAGACTGTTTAGGAGAATTTCTAATCTCTCTTCAACCACTCACACTGACATCTATGATGTGTGATACAATTTAGATTGAAAAGAGAATCCATTTAAATCCTAAATACTACAATTACTTTTTTAGATGCCTGGGAGCAGCTCAGAGTTCAAGCACATGCTGCTCTTAAAACCCTACTAAATTAGAGGCCATGGGGTGGGGGGAGAGAAAGAATGTTAAAGTACAGTATGTTTTGAAGTATGTGGTTTTCTAACTGACATGAACTAGTTTTTAGCTAGAATTGTAACCTAATATGGGTCAAGGTTTCCAGACTGAGGTGTGTATCGTGCCAGATACAGGCAAGCAGGAAAAAAAACCCCAAAACTAGGGCAGTCCAGCTCCTACCCTTGCTGTGAGACAACCTCCTGTGAACATCTGGCAGTTCCTTGCAGGAACCAGGAGGTCTCAAATGCTGCTCCCAGCCTCCCTTCAAAAATTAGGCTTGCCAAGCACTGTGTGGGCTGCTAGTCAGCACGAGGTGACTTTGCCTGCAATTACAGCTTGAATAGATTGAGGAGGGAGGATAAGGGAGAAAACTTTCAGACTGATTCTTTCACATCACTTAAAGCTGCCAGTTAGGTTTTGTGATTCACAAATTTGCTCTCTTGTTATAAATAAACATTTCTTTTCATGAGAGTGTCATGGGGACTGGACTTGAGAGCCTCGCTGTATTTTTTTTCTTTAGTCTTGGCATATCAGTACAATTGAAAGACACACACTCTTGCCTCCTTATACTTTTTGCCAAGCCACAACCACAAACCATCCTTACAACCCCAAAACGCTTTTGGCAGTTGTGACACAAAACGTATGGCTCATGTGGTAAAATGTGCTGGCAAGTTCCCTATAGGCCCCATCCAGCCATCACTTATGTGAAGAATTTGATGCCAGATAGCAGCTGTTACGTTGAGGCTGCTCAATATCACACTAATCAGTCCTGTCTCATCCTTTCTTTTCCCTTCCCTGTCTCCACCTGCTGTTTTCTTTTCCTTTTTATCTTTTCTCCTTCTCTTTTTTGCATCTTAGATTAAGACTGGAAGTGCTCTGGGGCAGGGACCATCGTTTTGTTCTGTGTTTCAGTCTCCTGCCATAGAGTCTGCTTGCCTGGCAAACACTAATGCAAATACTAATGCCAAATAATACAGCTGGCACCCGATGATCTCTGGCAGGTTACATGGTGAGTGACCTGAAAATTGACTGCTGTAGGTAAAAAACACAGCTCCAAGGAAGCTTTTAATGAACTTTTTGAAGGTAACATAGTGCTGCTTTACCTAACTGAAAGTATTTGCATAGCAGAGACCTGTCCAGTTATTTGTCTTATTCTGACTGCCTGCATGTGTTGTATGTTTTTGTTTGGTGGTTACTAATGTTTCTGGTCTAAATTGCAGGACATGTTTATGGCCCAGGCAAGTTGCCCAACGTACAGTCTTAAGGGAATAGTTTGCTCAGAAACAATAAGACTCTGCATCTTCTCCAGAACATGTCTGACAGCAAGAGTTGCTCTTGGAACTGAAGATGGAGCTCATCGTTGGTTAAGGTGCAGTCTCAGTCTCATATGGCTGAAGAAGAGGGCTGGGTTGGAGTGGATATGTCTCTGCAAGCACTTTACATTTCCCGTTTATGTTAGTAAGCTTTCCTGGCTGCTGGCAGGTTTTGATTAAGGTGAATCAGTAAGCTGTGAGTGGGGCTATAATTCCTTACAACTTGTTGATACTCTCCAGTCTAAGGATAACAAATGAGGAATCCATGTCTCTTGAGAAAGTCAGAAAAATCAAGAAAAATACCAATCTACATATACCTAATGTGATCGTTTTCCTCTGAGGCACCAGTTTTCTTCCTTTGTTTTGACCACAGATACATGTTATATTGCACCGTTGCAAAAAGGGAATTTGGTCGTAACCTCCCCCTCCTGGAACTTGCATGGCCATTTTTGGTGACTTGATAACTATTTAATTGTTTTAAGTATGAAAGGAATCTTCTATAAGAAGTTTTAATGAAGTGTTTTTCATAGTGATAGTGACACAATAGCTCAGAGAGTAAGTGTTGCAATCTAATCTCTAAATTGAGTACATTAGACGCCCTCATGCATCCACTGTGGCTGCACATCCTGCATCTGTGGCTTCTCCTGTGATTTGCTTTCTGACCTTCTTGGTCCTGCCTCTGTACCAAATAATGTATAGTGGTGCATGACAGTGCAACACTAGAGACTTTATTAAAAAAGCAAGATGAGAGATACTATTTGAAAACTAAATGCTATCATTACATCATTTTTCAAAAAGATTTCATTTTGCACTCTGAGTACCGTGTTACCACTGCCTTTAGCCAAAGCAGACAACAGTTCATAATCAGTACACTGGAGTTAGGAGAGTCATTTTGTCCTCAGCTTCGCTATTTCTGAACTATTGTTTACTGTAGTCTTGACACTTTCTTTTCTGACTTTATTCAAGGCACAGACACTTGCTTTGCCCGCTCACTGAGACTACTATGCCACAGATTGTTATCTATGCACTTAAAAAGAGCCTGCCTAGTCCTTGGCAGGGTACATGAGATGTTATTGCAAGGCAGGTGAGCAACCCATAATGAAACTCTCATCCAGAGAGGCTTTTAGGTGCCAAAGTGACAGAGTTCCATTGAACTGTACATGACTGCAGTGACAAGATTCATGAGAGCCAAGGTTCCTTTGGTGTGCTGGATGCTCATATGCAGCTCTAACACAGAGTGGATGTGCAGATGCCCATAATTCCCCTCTTCCTCTCTCCCTGTCCATTTTTGGGTGTCCAAAGTAAGCAAGAATCAGCTCTGGACAAGACAAGCACTGTATTTTCCAAGAATGTCCTGGCTCGCCTCCCCCTGCAGGGACTCTTTGCATCTTCTGCTCCAAGCAAGGTCAGCCACAAGTGGGCACTGTCCAGCTGCGGCGTCCGGCAGACCCGGGACAGGCACAGCAGGCTGGGGAACTCACGGCTAAGGGATTTGCTCTCAGCGTTAGGCAGAGCTCCACAACAAGTAAATCAAGGTTTTGGGGGCGATTCGGGGGTGGTCAGCTCTGCTTGCGCCTTATGAAGCATATTTTTATATGAAATGTTTTGCCTCTAGGAGCAGTGACAGTGAAAAGGTATTTAAACATAAATGATGCTCGTTTCTTTGTCAGCGTCAATTTGAAAAGCAGTTGTTTCTGGATGTGCTTCTCTCAAGCACACACCCTGCATGCTACGTTGGAAGGCTCTGCCTTTATCCTGACTTCCTTCCTTCATTCCTCTCCAATCCCAAGTGTGCCACTTGAAGCTAAGGCTTCTATTGGTGTCTGTACAGGCTATAGGAGTCAATATCTATGGGAAGTCTCCCGTTTACCGAAGCTGTAACATTTTAGCTAGTACTAACATTTCTTGCAATTAAAGCTGCCACATAGTTTAGTCAAAGACATGATTGTGCTGTTTGCTGCTGTCTCCCATTAGGAATTTAGTTGCCTAAAACTTTCCGTGCTGTCCAGCAGAGTGGAATGGGCTGTTGACGGCTATGTCCTATTTTTTCAACTGCGCTGGGATACAAATGGGTATGGTAGAATATTTTCACACTGAATTGAAAATGATCCCATGCAGCTATTCTTTTCTTCTTGGCAAATATTTTCCATCTCTGGTCTCCAAACAGTTAAATGAAAGACAGCCAGTAAAATGGAGATCTCTTTAATCCAGGGATAGGCAATTGCAAACAGAATAGAGGACATCAACCTCTTCTTATTTCCCATGTAGGATCGGGAGGTGAAAAGTCAATATTCCTGTGTGAGATGCGTCCAGCTAAACAGATGCTGAACCGCATGTGCTCATTTTAGTCCACTCTGCAAGTTTTTGGAGAGCAGAAATATTTACACCTCGAAATAACTCTCAACCCCCTCCAAACCACAAACTCGACTTCCAAACCAGACGGCTCCAGCGCACAGTGCTTGTCCCGCTAGTTTCAAAGTGTTATTTACCTGTTCAGCCAGAGCTGCCCCCGCTGCAAGAGACCTCGTGTCCCCCCTCCCCGGGGCACTGGGGCTCTGCAGTGCCCGGGGAATGATGAGGCCGGAGGGACCCCAAATCGCGCAGTTTTGCAAAATGGCCCCTTCTGATGTGGGGAGACTGAGGGGAGCGTGAGCAGAGCCTCCACTTGAAGGTATTTCCAAACGGGCAAGTGGCCGTGGTGTTTCTGTGCGAGGGACAGTGCTGGGGGTGCCGGGGAGCGGAGGGGAGAGGCGCTGCGGGAGGGAAGGGAGTGTTCTGCGGGGGACCCCCCCTCCAGATGCGCAGTCAATCCCTCCTTGGTCACGCACCCCGGGCCCCGCAGCCCGGCTGGGCTCCAGATCGGCCGCCCACGACGCTCCGCAAGGGCTGGAGCGCCCACAACCATCCTGCCACCAGGTCCCTGTCGCGGGGTGCCTGGAGGGGTGGGAAATGCTGCTGACCTCGGGGACCTCGTGGGGCAGCTCGTAAGTCACCGCGGGCGTCGCGAGTGCGTTTGATCACTGAATTTTTATTCACCATCAATAGTTCTTGTTCTTTAGTTCCTTCGCCCTATGGCTTTGCCGGCCTGTGCCAGAGCCTGTCCCGCTCCCTCCCGTAACCCCCAGCTCAGGTTTGACACCGATGCCCCCTCGGTTCGGAGCCGAGGTCACCGCTAAACACCCACTCCGAGCCCACGGGCCGTGAGAAGCCCCGGGCCTGGTGCTGCCCGGAGGCCTCTCTGGAGGGTGCTGGGGACAATGGTGAACACTTTAAGCGCCGTCTGCTGAAGAAACATAGCCGGGCGCTGGTACAATGGGCTATTTTCCATCAGTCGTATAAAGAATGGTTAGCTGATGGCTTGAAAATTCAATTGAAACCTTCACGGACCTATGTATAAATATTATTTTTTAAAAGAACAATACGTAATTAAAAACTAATATTTAACAACTTAAACGCCTATCCTTTAGGAAATAACAGCCTTTCTTCGCAAAACCACCGAGATTGACTTCGCTTCCTCCTGTAAAATGAGGCCAGATTTAATTCTCCAAAGATCAGTGAGATCAAGTATTTCAGCGCTCAATTTACAGCTCCGGGGTATGTGGGACCCTTTCCCAGCTATCTGGGTAGGCTAGGAAATAACTCCGGGAAGGAGGAGGGGGAAAGGAAGGAGAATTAATTCCCGAACACCGCAGTAACACCTGTAGTATTTCCTTAACTCAACGTCACGGCGGCGATAGCCGGGAGCGGGTTTCTCTGCGGCAGTCAAATTGCGAGCAGTAAAACAGCTCAACTCTTGCAAACAAACAAATTCAACGGGTTAGCTCGTTTGTAAGGAGACGCCTTAAGGTGGGAAGATCGCTTCAAGGAGCAATTAGGTGCCGTCGTATTACAAGCGGGGAACCAGGCAAGGTACCATCTGCCACCTCCATAAACATCTTAGCCTGTGGATGCGTGGGCTTGTTCGTTGGGCTGGAAGGAGCGAAATACAAATAAATCTGCTACTTTCACTTAAACATTAAAAATATATATATATATAAAATATATTACGCCGACTGAGAGGGTCCCAGCTGCCCTGGGGGGTCTCGTACTGCTTCCCCTCAGCGGCTGTTGTAATGTCACACCGCGGCCCGGCTGCGACCTTCCCAAAACCCTCCGCAGGCTTATCCTCTTCCTCCCCCGCTCCCTTTTTCTGAAACACAGCGAAAGGGGAGACAAGCCCACCCCTTCTAACTTCCCGGGAAGGTGGGAAGCGCAGACCAGGCGGCCTTTCTCCCTGCCGCCGGCCACCCTCACCACCGCCCTGCCCTTGCTTTCCACGGTGCCTCCGCTGCTCATTCTTTGCTCTGCCTATGCGGGAAGCTGCGGGGAGCTGCGGGCAGCGCTGGCCGGAGCTTGGCTGCGCTGCGCCGGGGCGCGGGGAAGCTGCAGCGCAGATTTTCAGCAGCGAGGCTCTGCTGCGACACTGCCTGCGGAGCAGACCCCTCTCAGCCGCACGCACTGCTTCCCACAGGGAGGACCAGTCTCCTGCTCTGCCTTCGCGATCCCTTGCCTTTGGCTATGGGGAGCATTCCCTCTCCGGGCCACCCGTGGCTCCGGACGGAGCCTGCCGGTGGCAGCGCGGCCGCCCCTCTCCGGTGCGCGGTGCAGCTCCGGTTGCCTTCGCCGACTTGCGGTCAAAAAAACCACTTTCTTTACCATATTACCTTCCCCCCCTTTTTTTTCACCCCTTTTCTTTCTTTCAATTTTATTTTTTATTTATTTCCCCGTAACTGTCCCTAGAAAGTTAAAAACAATTGGAGGTATGTAGTTTCTAGAGGGAGCCGCCGTGTGCGCGCTCGCTTGCCCATATGGAGAAAATTATCCCTCAAGTTCAGACTTTCGTTGGATCGCAGCATCAAACAGCCCGGACCTGGCAGGAATCGGGAGAGGGGATCACTTTCGATTCCCGACTGCTATTCCTGCATGGCCTGAGAGAGGACGAGGGACGCGCTCCCGGGGCCACCGCAGCTCCCCAGGTGCCCTCCCTGCCTCCGGCTGCCCCGCACGGTGCGAGGCTACCGCCGTCCCACTCGCTGCTCGCACTCCTCTCCCTGCCATCGGCTGTTCCAGCCGGACCGGTGTGTCTGGATGCTGACGGAGAGGTCTGGCGGCTGTGGAGGGTTTGACCGAGCGCCACGGTCAGTGTCCGCCCGCAGAGCGGAGCAGGGTGCGGAGGCGGGAGCCGAGCGGTGCCTCCCCGCAGCGGCCTGACCTTTCCCGGTGTTCCTGAGGCGAAAAGAGCCGGACAAGCGAAGAGCGATTTGCGTTCTCCCAGGAGAATGGCCAGCGAAGCGAAGCGGGGAAAGGCAGCACCTCTGCCCAGGTATTCTCTCATCTCTGCACTACACTGAGGTGAAGTTTTCTAAAACTCCGAAACAATCTTTTCACTTGGTGGGTTTTTTTTGTTGTTTTTTTGGTGATTTTTTTTTGGTTTTTTTTCCCCCCATTCCAGGAAAGAAAGATAAAAAATTAGTCTGTAAAAGCGCCCTTAATTCGGAATTAATCTAGGGTAAAAATTGTTGTATGGGAGCAACGTAATGGAGTGGCAGCCCTATGGAATCATACACACAGTTTAAGCAAAAGCCCCCACGAATATGTTTGACATACACTATATATGTACAAAAAGCAACACCGGAGTTCGGGGGCCAAGAATACCCAAGAAAACCTCTGATTTTGGTTTAGGAGCTCTGTTTTATTACACTGTATGAATTCCACAGTGCATACATCCCTGTGAGTTTGAGTTTTTGGGAACACATCAGCGAGGGGAAGAATTCAGTGAGGTTATGCGTTTCAAACCTGGATACTTGTATTTCTATTCCAGGATGCCACTGCAAGCAATTATGCACTTGAAGTCCTTGAAGAAAATTGATGTTTTAAAATGAAACTCATATTAATTAGTATCCTTAATGACACTTCAATGTGCTAGCATTTAGTCGCTAAATTTAAGAGTCTTGGAGAATTATTTGAGAGTTGTTCGGTCTCTTTCACTGCAACCTCCTTCTGCCTCATGCGAGTCACCAGAAGATAGATATCTCGAGTGGACGGAGAGGCTGGGGGAGGGGATGCACACGAATCACTCCAAAAAAACTTCTGCTCTTTTGCAAGCTCCAACTTCCCCAAACGATAGACGAGAGTGGACACACAAACACAAACAAAAAAAACCAAAAAGGAGACCCAGCCGTGGAAGAGACAGAGCTGACTCCCAGCAGAGCTAACTTCCTTCCAGGCTTGCCCCAAGCCAGGTGAGAGCAGCGGAAAATATCGACGACCCTCTCCCCCTTGCCCAGAAAAATGCTTAGTGAAATACAAGGCAAAGTTAGGCGGGTCCGCGGGATCGAACCCTCTAAGAGCAAATTAAAGTTGAATAATTCCCGAAATTGAATGTCTGAACGAGAAACTAGAATTATCCCAGTGGTACCAAAAAGTGCCGAGAAGAACTAGTGGTAAATGATAGTGTGGCCTTCTATCTTCCCTTAGAAACAAAAGCTTCGCTTTTGAAGACAAATTTTAGTTTGCTTCTCCCCGCTCCTCCATCCCCGTACGCACAGCGGTGCGCTTAGTCCAGAGGAAAGTTTAGGAAAGTTTGTAACTACAGCCTCCTCCTAGGGCGGGATCTCTCCCGCCGCGATGTCCCTCTGCCTCCTCCGCAGCCCCGGCCCTGGGCAGTGCTGGGGCTTTGGTGTGGGACCTGCGGGGCTCCGGTGTGGGACCTGCTGCCACCCGGGCAGCGCGGCATCCCCGCACCTTCCTGCCGGCTGCAGAAGAAAAGCACTGCACTGATGTGGAACACTAAACTGGGGTCTGAGATGGGACAGGGAGCGAGAAGACCACAGCCATGGAGAAAAGTCAGCTCAGGGCAGCGAATGCTGCGCACTCCCGAGGTCCACCCGTGTCGCCCCCACCCCACTCGGGCAGTGAACGTCCCGACAGTCAGTCCCGACAGCGAGTTTCTGTTTTGGTACGCATTGTCTTCCACCAAGAAAAATAAGCACCAGGTGGAAGAGCATCTTCCGCACGCTCTTCCCACGCAACCTCCACGACCGTGAAGGCTCTGGCACCTTTCTGCTCCCATACGGGACAACGAGCTGTTTCCCGTGGGATGTCCGGGGCGCGAACACCTGCAGCCCCTGGCTGACCTGCAGCTCTACCTCTGCTTTAGCTCTTTTTTTTTTCTCAGTCTGACGAGTTTTCGTCCAGAGAGAGCCCTCGTGGCAGACCTGGGCGCTCCGAAACCCACAATTTCAGCGGTTATCCAGGTAGCCGCTGCCGGGCAAAGTCCGCATATCCGTGAATTCAGTATCCGACGGCTGAAACTCAGCGGCGTGCGGCACCGCACCCCCGACACCCTGAGCGATTCCGAGGCCAGGGTACCACCACTGCACCGTTCCTTCGGGACGGAACAGGTTCCGGTCAGCCGGCCGGGTAAGGCAGGCGCCTTTTCCGACGCCTCTCCCCCTTACCGCGCCACCCACAACTGCGAGAAACTGCCGTCGCAAGCCACGATTTCGAAGGAGGTGTGAAAACAAGCTGGATCCAGCGTTTGGACGCTGTTCCGGCAGCTACCCCGGAGGGGCAGATTTCGGACGTGCAACTGATCTGTCGGCGGGTAGTTCAAACCCTGCGATTAAACTAAGAGCTCTGCCATCGGGGATCGCGCTGAGGAGGATTTAGAGCGCGTGTGCGTGGACATGTGTGCACACTCAGGCGTGGAGGTTTCTCCACGCACACTCTGCGCTCCACCATAAAATAAAAGCAAACCCTTTAGGACTTTATTAATTTTATTAATGGACATATGAAGCGGCCTTAAGGCTCCTGGCAGCTTTTTCACGGGGTCGTGGAGCCCCTGGGGGGGGCGGCGGAGACCGCCGGGCATCCGCTGCCGGCAGGGGGCGCTGCCGCCCCGCGGATGCGCTCCGGGACCCGCAGGACCGGGATGGGCCCGGGATGGGATCGGCATGGACCGGGATGGACCGGGAAGGGACCGAGATGGGAGCGGGATGGGAGCGGGATGGGGCAGGGAAGGCAGCGGCAGGAGAGCTGATGCTCCTCAGGGCCTCTGGGCACCGCGCCTCTCACCGCGCCAGCACGCAGCTCCGAGTATTTCCTCCCGCTTCCCCCGCACATGTTGGCGTTTCAGACGGAGTCTGGCACGGATTGATGCGGGTTACGGCTTCGCGTGTAAACCCCGGGGGAGTTACGGATGTCCCGTGTTACGAACGTCATTTTGGAACCGCAAGCCCGGCACCTCCGGGATGAAAATAACCACGCGGAACCAGAGCGGGAGGGTGGCTCGGGAGAGAGGGGGGAAGAACCTCTGAATTAGCTTCGAAAAATAAAAAACTTAAATGACGGTCCGTGTTTGCTGTTCCCGGGGCCGGAGAGAGGAACCCGTGGAGCAAGGCCTTTTCCCGGTCCTGGTCCCAGTCCCTCGCCGCTGAGAGGGGTCCCCGGCGGCACCAGCGGTGGCCCGAAATAGAGGGGTGAGGATTTCAGGGCTGGTGTCCCCTTTGGGGAGGCCCGTGGGAAGCATCCCGTGTGTTTGTCCCACCCTGGAACCCCGACTGCGTGGGGAGCGAGTTTCCGTCCATGGAGGGCTCTGGGGGCTCGGAGGAGCCAGGCCCCACTGCGACACCCCCTCGAATGGAATCCACCTGCTCAGCAGAGGCCGGGGTGCCCGACCCAGGGCTCTCCCGAAGCCCCGCAGCCCTGCCCGGTTTCTGGGAGCCCGGCTCGACTCCACGCTTTATGGCCCGGGATCTCGTCACTCCCGCCGAGGACTGTGCTTTTATGAAAGACTCGCAGCACTCTTAGACATACTGACTCGGGTTTAGGGCGTCCAGAAAATAATTAAATTAGGAATTTCACCCTCTCTTTTAACTCAGTCAGTCCCCTCCAGACACGACCTGCATGTGTCACATCTCCTCCCCACTATGGTCACGAATCCTATGGACAGGAGTAGGAAAAGGGAGACGAATCGCGCCTAGAAAAGAAAGCTAAGGGGAGTCTGAAACTTTCCTCATCGCCACCCCCATATCCGCGAAAGTTCAGCCTGGTTCAGCCCGGTTCAGCCCGTGAACAACCGTCTTACCCCGAGGTCTCCCGCATCTGAGACCTTCCTCGCATTTTCTTCTTGGCTCGTCTTTTAAGAGATGAGTATTAGTTTGGAAATCCGGAGCTAGTGCTTATGAGGCCAGCCATGGAATTTGACTGCGAATGTAGCGCACCCCTCCCTCCGAGAGAGGCTGCCTCTCAGTGCGCTTGGAGCAGATCGGGGATTTCTGGGAAGGGAGACCCTGCCAGATTTTCTCCATGTAGACGCCAAGAGCACAGCGAGAGCAGCCTGTCAAGACCTTGGGTAGGAAAAGTTCAAGAGAGGGGCTTCGGGAGGTGTTGCTGGGGCAGGCCGGGTTGGAGCTCAGCGGCCGCTGCCGGGCTAGCAGAGGCCGGGGGCTGCTCGGGAGGCACCCACGAGAAATGGCCACGCAGACAAGTGAGAGAATGATACAAAAAATTAAGGAGAAGAGGAAAATCCTGGGAAATCCCATCTCGAGTCCCCTTGGTTTTTGTTCTGTCTTCGGCCTGTTTTATCTCTGACAAAACCAGAGAGAGCTTGTGCTCTCCAGGTTCTACTTGCGGTTTCTCTGCCTGTATATATCCCCGAACACACACACATATTCATACACACAGATACGTATATGTATGTAAGGAGCACAGAAAGCGAGCAGGATTCGGGGCGGCGAGGGGAACCTCCAGGGTGCTACGGCCGAGATCACCCTTTTCCCGAACGAAGTCGGACTTGGCCGTGGAGAGCTCCTCGCTGCAGCTGTAGCCCCCTCCGCTCGGCTCCAGAGCAATGGGACACCCCTTCGGAAAGGGATTTTAGGCTAGGGGATATTTCCTCGGCGGTAAAGAAGGTCGAGGAAAATTTATCGAGCGTTTCAGAGGGTTATCCCCGCTCTGCGTGTGTGATTTTTTTTTTCAAACGGATTTAATTCCTCCCTCCCCAGCTGCTAAATTACTTGATGCAGTTTTCAAAGGAGCCCCGTGATTATGTCATGATGTCTGGAAAAAAATAAAAAAAAGAAAAGGAAGAAAAAGGGAGTTGAAGTTTTTCCAATTCAGATTCATTCTTCAGTCCCGGAGAAGTGTAAATACGCAGATGCAGGACACGGCTCTTCCTAGGGGAAGAAGTTTCTCTTGCTTTTTTCCATTTTCAGTGTTCTGGATCCAAGACCCCAGTCGAAATCAGAGCTTCAAACACACGTCCTATTTAGGGCACTTTCTCAGCTCATGTCAATAACCCCAGAGCTTTGCGAGAAGAGCCGTAATTACCGCCAGTTGAGGGGACAAAAGTTTCCTGGAGAAAGGGTGAAGGGACTTGAAAAGTTAAGATACTAGCGATTCACGAGGGATACGAGTAGGGCTACAGACAAATCCTTCTCTCCCTTGCTCGGCACTCTCAGCTCAGTGGGGCTGGATCTCTGGGCCCGGGTGTCTTCGGGCAGGAGAGGTTTTCCCAAACGTGTGAGACCTGAGAGAATGGCATCTCGCTGCAAAATCTGTCCAAAGACTTGAGTTACACCGTATAAAGCTCCCTCTCACTCTGCCCTGCGCTCTTATGCATGTGTGGGTATGGATGTCTTGACTATACGTACAGCCGCCCCACGCCTGGAGATCAGATTTACATTTCCTACATAAAGTGAACTTCTCCCTCCACAAAGTGCACACAGCGCGGGGGACACAAAGGGAAACACGACCCAAACAAAGGCGCAAGAAGAGCCGCATCCTTGCGTGCCCAACACTGTTTTGTCACTTATATTTAGCCCGCAGATTTGGTATTGTGTTAAAAATATCGGCAAGCTGCGAACAGATGCATTTAGTAGAAAGCGGGGAAGGCGAAGAGAATTCACCTCGCCGCTTACTGGAAATGAGCGAGGACCGTTTAGGCAGCGATTTATTTTTTAGCATATTTTAATGCAGAGAAGTAACGGATTCTTTGTGTATAAAGTGGAAAGAAAATAGAAAACAAGGTCCGGGAACGAAGAAAAGAAACACTAGACTGGTTTGAAGACTCCCCCCATCCCTTGGTTCAACAGAAACATTAATTTACATTAGCAATTCCGCATCTTTAAGATAAATTACACAGCGGCGTAATAGATTTAAAGTACGCCAGATTTTTTTTATCATTAATTGTAAATGTGCAAAATACCTGCTGGTACTTCACTTTAGAAGAATGTAATTGGCAAAAATGGGAGGCTGATGAATAGATAATAGATCCTTAACTACCAATAAACAGTAAGCACCAGCCAAGAGTATTAGGATGTGATCATAATTATTCTGCAGCCCCAGCCAATGGGAGGAGGAGAACTCAGCCCTAAAATCATCTCCGGACCCAAAGGTAAACGCGAAAATACGGACAAGGCTGGAATCGGAGACGTGATCCCCTGTCCCGTCTGCGAGAGCCCGGCGTGTCCCAGCTCTGCACGATGCAGCTGCCCTCCGCTTTGTGTTCCGCACCGCGCGGTGCGGGCAGTGCGGAGCAGAGAAGGGGAAGTAAATAAGTTCGGAGGAGGAGGACGACCCGTTCTCTCACCGGGACGAAATCTTTCCCAAGCGGGGTGTCTCTCCCTGACGCCCCGGGGCTGATCAAGGTAACCTCGCCGGGCTGAGAGCACCCGAGAGGTGGCAGGGAGAGGGGTGTCACGCTGGCGGAGCAGCCCAAGTTCCCCCCCTCGCCCCCTCCAGCGGAGATGCGGTGTCCCCCACCTCCTGCCCCGCTGAGCCCCCCCACGGCCCCCGTCCGCCTACCTTGGTCGCCGAGCGGCGGCAGGGGA